>CM064511.1:10216448-10345551 GCA_032716605.1 Paralithodes platypus | reverse complement strand
AGTAGTAGAAGTATTTTATTGTTATTATTATTAATTATTATTATTATTATTATTTGTAGTATTAACTATCAATGGTAGTAGTAGCAGTAGTAGTAGTAGTGGTTGTGCAAGAATAGATCTGAGTAGATTTACAAGTTGTCATTAAGTTAAGCTAGGTTTAACAATTGAACTGTTTCTTAGGTAAAATATAATGATTAGTTTCGGTTGACATTATAGCACGGTAAAGATAGGTTCAACTATAGCCTGTTTCTTTTCAACTGACGGGAAATTGGTAAAGTTTCACATCAAGATTTTCCTTATTTATTTTGAAGGTTTTGTAGTGAAATAATGTTGATATTTATATACACTTGGTCTTTATATAAATGCAGGAAACATAATAGTGTTCATATTTTTTTACCATTAAGTATCGAGAAATTAGCAGCTAAGGGGATTCAATTTATCGCCCGCTGAAAAGGACACAAGAAGTATAGTTACCTTAAAGCCATGATTAATGTGCGATTTGGATGGACGGTGTACTGTATTATGTATATTATGTTTACGGTTCCACTATTTGGATGGACTGTGCTACCTGTATTATTGATATTATGTTTTACGGTTCCATATTTGGATTGACTGTGTACTGTATTATTGATATTATGTTTACGGTTCCATATTTGAGATTAGTTTTTTTGAGAAACTGTATTATTAATGTCAGTTTAATTGCTATTTTATTTAATGGGAAATGCATGGGTAGATTTTCTGGTCCCCTTCTTAATTATGTTTAGCCCCTATTAGTTTGCAGATTTTATGACGTTTGGCCCATTACTTGTGGTGATTTTAAGACTTTTCGACCCCCATTTATTTGTCAACATAAATACTTTATCGTGTCATTTAGGTGTCGATTTTTTCCTGGCGAGCGATAGCAAGCCTGTAATTTAAGAGAAATTGGCATTAGGCCATGACCTATTATTATTGAAAAATTTACACATTTATCTTGAAAGAGGGTCCTGGGTTTTTTCTTTTTTTCTTTAAAGCTTGATGGAGATGTAGGGAGACAACTTAACAAATGATAAACATATACATAAATGAGGAAATAAATACGCCCATTCCCGCTTAAATGGAGAAATCAAATTAGGTTCGGTTCGGTTAGCTAATGTTAGACCACTTGGAAGTTAGCTTAGCAATTAGGTGTGGACAAAACCACTCTGAATGAAGGCAAAATGACAGTAATGGCAAAATAACCTACACTACTATTGTCTATTCGCTGTAAGTAGGCGATGAATTATGACCTCTAACCTATGTAACTGAAAAACAACTAGAGTAATCGAACTAATATTTCTACCATTTGGGAAGAGCCAGTTAAGGAATAGATGTGGAAATTTACAGCCGTTTTGCTCTAGCCCTTTTTGAGTTACAGAGGATAGATGTAATTATTTATCGCTTAACTACAGCGAATAGACTATATCATATCTGTCGACGCTATATCGATATCAGAATCCAAAAACAAAATGATAGCTGTCTCATATCCGCTGCCATATTTTCCGTCGTTGAAAATAAAATATTGTGACGCTATTCGGTTTGACATTTTGGTTACTTGAATCCTATCGACGAATCAGTTTAGTGGGGGATTCCAAATGAGAGAGAGAGAGAATGTTCTTCGAGTTATATAAATACTCAAATCACACAGACCTCGCGGTCCCTACTAAATGATCCGGCCTTAATACTACTAGACAGGAACAGTTTATGGTAGAAGAATGGACAGCAAAGTAGAAGGCTCTCTTCCCATCTTCCACTACCTCCGGCAATGATGTCGTACCTCAAAAACTCGCGTGATGAAGAGGCAGAACACTTTTCTTCTGATAACAACCATATCCAATTGGGGCAGAACAGATCTTGTTACTTTCAATGCTTCCAAAACCCAAATTCTCCATTTATCTACCCATCAAGAACTCCCAGAGGACTATCCCTTATACTTCAACAATACAAAAATCAACCCCTCATCTTCTCCTCAGAATTCTAGGTGTCTCTTTTTCTTCTAATTTCGCTGGAATGACCATATTACCACTCATGCTAAACAGGCTTCCCAGAAGCTGGGTGTGCTCAACTGCCTCCAGGGGTTCTTGCTCTGTACAGGGGCACAGTGCGTCCATGTATTGAGTAGTGTTCACATGTGTGGGGAGGATCCTCTCACACAACACTCCTAGACAATGTAGAAAAGAATGCACAATGGATAAATGCACTAAATTTCGGTGTGAGCATCCTAGGTTCGAATCCCTGGACAGCCACATGTATTTGTTGATTTCATTAATTGAGTTTAGAAGTAAAGATCGTTGGTGGAGGTAACATAATAATTCAATAGCTGAACTTTGGAACTCTCTCCTTTAATCCCTCTTTCCCTCATCCTATGACTTCAATTATTACAAACTACGTGTGTCCAGGCATATTTGGCTTGAACGTCCCTTGATTTTGGCCTTGTCACTCTTTCAACTCTAGGGGAGGCACTCGTCACAGGCAGTTCTTCTTTTGTCTTCCTCACTAACATAGAACAACAAATGTTATATAACCCTACATCCCATACGTGGGAATAAGTTCATTGTTTGAACAAATATTTGCGTACAACGATTTTCAATAACCTGTTCGCTAATGGGCATATAACGGGTGTGTGTGCTCTGTACTGTATCTGTGTACGAACTGTGTGTGTCTGTATAAACAAACAACATGCATGAGAGAATGTACAACTCGGGTGTGTGTTTATAAATACAACTAGTGTGCGTGTATTAAAGAGCCTTGTGTTGTGTGCATGTAATAAATATCTTTGTGTTTGAGGTACACGAATGTGTGCATGTTTGTCGACAAATGTGTGTATATATATGAATGTACTATCAGCATAATTGTAAACGCTTACTTTACAACATTTATATTTGTTCTATGTTCAGCAACTGTAAAATAACAATATTTATATGAGTTGTGTGTGTTCAATCGAATTATGACAGATTAATATTAGCGCTGTTTCTGCCAAATCAGAGTTGCCATATAAAAGCTTCCAGGGAAAAAACGCTGGTGTGATTGCATTGTATTACCAACTTGACTAATGGAAGTATGGCTCAAAACTCAAATGAAAGCTCAATTCGAAAGATATCAGACTGAAATGATGGTCAACAAAATAGATATAATTCGTGTGAAGCCATGTAATTCGTGCTAACACACCCGGTAAGCCTCACATGCTTCCCCAGTTCCCAGTAACCCTTGACGAGCAAAAACTGCTCTTGGAGCATTGGACGCGTGAGAGAGATGGGGCGTGTTGCGGAAACTATAGACCGTTCATTCTAGGTTGGGCAGAGATCGTAACCTCTAACCTCTGTAACTTACAAAGGGATAGAGCAAATGTGCTTTCAATTTCCACACCTATTTCCTAGCCAAGTCTTTTTATCTGGTATACAAATCAGCTCGATTACTCTAGTCTTTTCTTAGTTGGAGAGGTTAGAGGTAACAATTTCTATCCAACCTAGATTGAACGTACCATAGAATATCTTCATATTTGCTTTCACCAACTCCCCAATTAATTTACAAATAAACCCTATATAATGAAATCAATGAAAGTAGTGAATACATGTGGTACTCCAAGGACTCGAACCTAGGATACTCACACCAAATTTCCGCATACTAAATATTAAGCTATCAAGACAGCAAATGAGAGATGTGTAGAAATGAGTAGAGATGAAGATGAGATGGAGAGATGAAGTTGAGGGGAGAGGGAAGAGGGCAAACCAGTTTACATAATTACATTGCTTAACTCATTGACCTCCTTTAGGAGTGAAATACGTGACAACAAGGAAGATGGTTTTAATTAGAGAAATTAGAAACAATATACAGACTGGATTTGTGAGTCGAACACGTGACCATTACGCCACTGGTAAGTAATGGTTAAATATCGACTAAATTATTAACTCCATGAGGGGCGGAACACGATTCACATGGTTTGTAGCATATTTTAAAGCTTAAACTATCGCAGATGCACCTTAATTTAGTTACCTCTAACGTCCTCAGTTTTCTTCAATGATGGTTGAAAAGAAAACTATTATGAGGACAAACTTTATTAAATGTATCTAATTGCACATAAATACCAAACATAGGGTTAATTACGCATGTATCAGTTTGCAATATGGTACATTGAAATCATTATTAATTCTGTAAAAAGTTCATATGCTCTAAACTGCCGCTACAGAATCAGCCTGATCAGCGTTGCCGTTAAATGCTGGAGGAATAACCACCAGTATGACGTCACAAGAATCACGCCAAACACAAGATAATATTCTCAACGTTTCCCGAGCTGAGAACAACATCCCTTGATGAACACAAACTGGTGGACTTCTTGGCGCACCGGAATAATGGAAGAATAAGATAGACGATAAGATAATAAGAGAGAGAGAGAGATGAGAGAAAGAGAGAGAGAGAGAGAGAGATAGGTGGTGGGTGATTCAGTGAGAGAGAAGGATAACATTTACCATGTTGAAACTAATTATTCAGAGATTGGTAGGCGTAACATATTTAGGAATAAATATAAACCTGACTTGATGGAAGACAGTTAAATAATGGGGGCTGCTGATAAATTAGGCGAGATTAGGAGGAAAGGAGCATACCGAATTGTGAATAAATGAAGAATCAAACGAACCACAGTGGAAATTAAATGTAAATGTTGCATATGCCTTGGTAGTAAATATGGTATGCAAATACTATTTATAATATTTAACAGAAATAAGAGTTACTCGTAGAGACGGATTGAGGAATGAAGAGATACGTAGGAGAGTGGGGCAGCAGGAACATTTGTCAGCCAGAGTGGACAGAAGGGTGCTGAGCTGGTATGGTCATGTTGAACGAATGGGAGATGAAAGGCTTACAAAGAGAATATATGAGTCAGATACAAGGGGAGATAGAAGGGCAGGAAGACCCCCATTGATATGAAGAGATTTTGTAAGACAAGCTATGGATGATAGAGGAATGACTATAGATCAGGCAAAGGAAGTGGTAATAAACAGGAATGAATGGAGCATGCTTGTGAATAGTTGAGTGAACACATGTTCATTTGGGGGAAGGGGTCGGGCGCAAGTTGGACTAGATGATAGTCCATCAGGTGCCTGGCCCGGGGAGACGATTAATATGAAGGGTGCGCCTGGGAGTGTGGTGGGCAGGCTTGTGGCTTTGGCTCCGCTACAAGTCTGCCTGCCGATATCGGAGCCTCTCCGGGTGGTGCTGGAGCGACCTTGGTGACACTGGTCTCTGAGTGTTCTCCTGGGTGACCTGGATGTGTGTGAATTTTTTGTTTTGTCTGTGTTTGTTCGGCTATTTTGTCTTGTGTTTTGTGTGTTCTTGTTCGTGCTCTGTCTTGAGTCGGCCACCCCCAAGCAAAACAAAATAATAATAATAAAATAGAGGAAACAGTTATATAAAAAAAAATAGGAAAACTGGGGATTGGCCTGAGCATATAGCATATAGAATAGAATAGCATATCATATATTCCATTGTTTAATATAATTCTAGCCCAGTTCAATATAATTAAAGTAAGTCATTGCACATGTTTCCAGTATGTTATCCATATGTAAAAACATATACGTTTATAATTTACATATTATAGAATTGAAATTATAATGGAGACTTGACCCTCTCGCTATCCTGTGGACTCGGGGGTTGCCGTTTAGCATTCAGAAATCTCAATTCAGTTATCTCAATCTCATATTTACCTCTCCAAAATTAATGTTCTGTCCACAGCTAACTCAAAGACAACTGCAGAGGTTGAAGAAAATAAAGGTTTCTAAACACCCCTAATGGTCACAAAGGCATTTATGTATCCCAGAAAGGGCGCAAATCGCGTTCTTTGCGTGAAAGGGTTAATTTTATTGAACAGTATAGGCCTATAGGTGATGACCAACGTGTATGGAATATATCATTGTATGTCACCTCATCCTAATTCACACACCCAAGCTGACCATACCATCCCTGCCACAATCCAATAGTATCAACCAAATCCGGCTGTCCCACAACCTACATTCCTGTCTATATCTAATTAATTTAAGAAACACCTCGCTCTTAATGCCCCTTTCCCACTTATGCGATTTCATACGATTTTCGTCGCCGAGGACGTAGTCTTGTCAATTCGTAACGAATTTGTGCGACGTCAACGATTTTGACCGTTAAAAACCGTTGACAAGTTTACACTCGGCGACGATGTCGCCGATGGTTAAGACCTAATCGGCAATATTATGCGACTTCATCGGCAAATTGAGCGATGGTTCGCCGATGACCTCGGTGAGAACTGTCACATTTGAATAAAATATTGCGAAATAATGCGAAGGATGAACGAATCCTCCGCGTATGTTCTGCGACGTCGTCTTCGGCTAATTAAGCGATGGTTCGGCGAATACCTCGGCGAGATTATCCGAAAATGTTTGCATATATTTCATGGCACAAACATAATAACATAGGAACATGGGAGTCTGCAGAAAGCCGATCGGGCCCACACGAGGCAGATCCCTGTCACACCCAACCCCAATTACAAGGCCTAATTATAGACCCAACTCACTAATGCCTTGAGGACTGACCTCACCAAAACAGTCAGAGATCGACACAAGATTACAGGGTCTGCAGAGCGCGCTCACACCACGCAGATCCCCCCTCTACCCAACCCAACTCGTCGAAATGTACAAATTTATCTTAAAATCGCCAAACTAATGGGCCGAACGTCTTACAATATGAAAACTAATGGGTTTAACACGAGGAAGAAGGGGGACCAGAATAATCAAATAAGGTACACATTTAGCTTGCTCTCAAAACAAAAAATATATATGTTGGCTCGCTACCGCCTGACCAGGAAAATATTGAAACCTGGATGGGGGTAAGCATCTTAAAACAGTAGGCTGAACAGGGCCGAACGGATACAAGGCAAAGAGAGAGGGAGAGAAATAGAAAAAAAAAAACAAAACAAGGAGAGAGGGAGAGAAAACAAAAAACAGCGAGGTGGGCTCAATGTTTGTGTAACGTTACGGCTTAAAAATAGAGCCCACCTGTCGAGACTCCATCTAGATATAAATTCTTCTTCTAGCGAATAAAGAATATGAGGATCTGTAAATACAGATATAGAGATTAAGCCATATAACTATTAGAAATATAAATATATATATATAGGAAATAACCATTAAAACTAGAGGAATAACTAAAATAATGAATGTTTATGGGAATAGAGAGAACATTGATGATAGTTCGAACTAGAGATTCCATGTGTATGTAATTCCCTTTATCAAACCTTAAGCTGTAAGCACATTAAGAACAATGAGTTCTCTCTCTCAATACGTGCTAGTAGCGGGCCAGTGGGATTACCATTTTGTTAAAGAGACAATACACCCTATTCAGACCTATAGGTAGTCATACGATTTGTAAAGATATGTTTGTCATCTCACCACGAGTCTATATTACATAGAGTTACATATAGTTTAAACACGTGAGTGAAAGCGTGGACCTATACACATGAGCATATATAAAGCAAGATATTGAATTCATAGCTCAGTAGCAGTAGCAGTAGCAGTCCAGTAACAACCACAGCTTCCCCTCGTCAACACCAAGCCCAACCATGGGGTTCCTCATAATCAGGGTTCCGAGCTCCAGAGACACACGACACGTATTAATAGTGAGTACCAATTAAAATATAAATAAAACCGATGTTAGCTGTGGTTGGAATCATTATTAATTAGGAAACATTTATTAGGAAAACGGTGTTTTGAGATCATACTATATGTGTTAAATATAAACAAAGGATTGATATCATACAATACTTGTTAAAATATCCCAGTCGGTCTTGGTAATTATTCAGTCAATTAACAAACTCTGTGAAACTATTATTTTGAAAGTGTAACAATGTATAAACTTTAATTAATATTAAAAGTGAAAAACATTATAAATAACAAAATTCATAGTTATGTTTTTATAACCGAAATATATTCTTATAAATATACAACTATACTCCAAGTATAATAATTTATCATGATTCTTATGTCTCAATAAATAATATTGCTATATTATAGCAATTATAACGACCTCTAGAGTAAACAACGAGACTTAAATATACGATAGATATGTGTATATATCTACATAGTTTAGAGTATGGGTATCAACATATAATTATAACATAGAAAAGAGATCCTTCATCATCACAGGAGCATTTAAAACTGTATTTCTATTTGTTATTTCCTTTATAGCCTTTTGGATATTGATAATAAAGTACTTAGCATTGAAGCTACCAATTGAGACTTATACTGTATAGTAAAGTAATGAATGACAATGGTGGCAGCGATTAACAAGACTTACGACAATGATAACAGCGATAACCAATAAGTACGATAATGATAACTGCGATAATCAATAATTATGATAATGGTGGCTACGATAACTGGTAATTACGATAATTGCGATAATGGTGGAAGCAGACACTCGTTTTATAGTAGCACCTACGATAACCGATAATAGTGATAATAGCAACAGTCGACGATGGTCGCAGCGGTAACTGATTTTTATTTTTGCCCTGAAGACTATATATTTTTTTTTTTTTTCATTCACCCTGTCGACAATAGTGACAATGTTAACACACGTTAATCTTAAACTACTTTTATTTTTGCCGACTCGCCGATGATAGCGTGTGGTTCACTACAGTGATTTTTGCGTTGCCCTGTCGTACCTCGAGACAACGGTGTCTGTATAACTGTTTAATTTCTTGCCTATTGACATAACACCAGTGGATTTTGTTTTATATTATCAAACATACCGAGTGAATTTTTTTATATACCAACGTCTATGGTGGGTGAAACTTTGGGTAAACAGATTTTTTGGGGAAAACTGGGAAACTAAGATCTTTTGTGCAATGATTGATGTCTGAGTTTGAAGTTTATTCTGTGTCTTCTCATAGTGGTGATAATAATTCTGATACAGACGATAGTCTGTCCACTCCCGATTTAACTTCTAATAGTGATACTAGTGACGGTGAAGACGAAGCCATTACGGACCATGTTATTGCTCAATTAGCAGAGACCATAACAGCTGGTCTCTCGCTAGCTAATAAAAATATTGTTCCAAACTCACGAACGTTTCATATTTTTGTGGTGGTCCCGTGAGCCATTCTGATAAGCCAGAGGTTAAGTGTAATCCTTCTGCAAGGAACTAGATAAAGGATCTAGATTCCAAAACACCTGTCCCGTTAGAATGGAGTGTTCAGTGTTACGACCGGGACTCGTATAAAACAAGGGCTCTTAATCATTGGACTAGAAAGGCACACAGCCACAACGGTAACACTAGATCCAACCCTCGAACTTATAATGCCGGCGCACAAAAACACCTATTCCCTCCAGAGTTAAATCTGCGATAGCGGGGTATCCTATAACTCGGTATAAATGCACTACTACTACAGGCTGATGATCTCTGATACAGCCTGATTACAACAACATACAATTACGTTAATAATGTATACAAGGAAACAGATAGAGAGCTTAATTAAATCCCTGGAATGATTTAATGCAAACAAGAAGAAGGTATAATTAAAGTTACTCTAAACAATAATAAACTGTCACTCCTATATTAAAGAAAGTGAATGAAAGTCCTAAAGCATCGAACAGGAATCTTCTGAAGAAAATCTGATGCTTATTAAGATGATCGAATCGGATTTTGAACTGTTATATAAAGCAGGAACAAGATATGACAAGTGTAGGGACATACAGTGTTAACTGGCATGGGAATAACGATAAATGCGCAATAGTATTATCTGCAACAACAAAAGAAGTACTTCCTCAGGCAATGCAAAAGCCTGCTCGGGTTGTGCAACTCAACAACAACCAAGGCTTACAATCAACGTGAATAAAATGCTGCATACATAACATAAGAGTTTATAATCCTAATCGGGTGTCTGCTAGGCGAATAATGTCTAGCTGGGATGTCGTAGGCTAGGAAACAATGGCTGAGCAAGCAGCTCGTAGCCTAGCGAGGTCCTTAAGACTGTACGGCCAAATTACGTTAAATGACGGGGTGCTCTCTTGAGAGATCCAGATCGCTAGTATCTGGTTCTCTCCTGGCGACCCTCTCAAAGTCAAAGCAAAACGAGTTAGCACAGTGTTGGGTGGCAGAGGCAAAAGCCCTCACTCGCAACACAGTGCTAAACTCACAAGGTACACAGTCAGAAAGACCACCTAGGCTTCCCACGTATCTGTTGCGATTGTACAGGTTCAACAAAACTTGGTACACATCGGAAATCACAACAACAATAGCCTCACCCCTGTCTAGCATTAAATAGCCAAGCAGACAACCAAGAAAAAGGTAGGGACACACTGTGAGTGTGTTGAACCTCTACAGACAAAATGGTAACCCCTCCAAAATGCCTAACTAAACATGTATATCTGAGAGCTTCAGCATATAATACGATGGCCGATATATGAAATCGTGCAGAACCAAAGGGGAGTTATGATATTAAATAGATTGGAAGAATGAGAGGTAAGAAGTTGAGAGAGAGAGAAAGTGTTCTATAGGTAGAAGTCGGGGACAGGTACAAGGGAGATGTGTAGGGTATGCTGGTCAGGCAAGCTCTGAGCAAGGAAGACACAAGGCAGCAGGGAGTGCGAGGGGGACCACTTCTTGACGCGGCGGGAGGGTGGTGAGGCAGCCAGCCACTCAGAGGGCCCGGCCGTGGCATGACGTCACCGAGACAACGTGTAACACTACGCGACTACCCTCTGCCTCCTGTACTTACTCACTCACACTCTCTAGCTGTATCATTTAGTCTTATACATTAAACTTATAACTGATGATATAAAATATAATGCATTGTCACAGGCGAAAATAAAGACCACTTCTGTACTGCCTGTGACATGACGAATCACAAGAAAGAAAGTACAACATTGTAGATAGACTGTAGCCAAATACATTGCCCTGGCGAGTGTTAGAGAGTGGCCAAGCGAGCGGCTGAGCCCACGTGGCGTTCTGCTAAGCTGCAGGCGTCACCCCCCCCCCAAGATATTAGACGCTCAACCATGAGCTCCATATCTGACAAGCAGAACTCCGATATGACTCGCCACCCCTAATCACTTCGCAACAAAGAAGGCAAAGCTCAGTTCTCATCAACAAAAAAAATTAAAACCCCTCTCAACACAATAGCTTAATTCATACTGCTATGCTCCTAGAGCGAGCTTCTACTAGCCCAGCCTTCTGAGAGAAGCACAGGTTCGACTCAGTACTTCAGCTATAACATACTTAAAAAATTAACTATTAAAGAAAGAGTTTTTATAGAATTTTAATATTTAATATGTTTATGGCGGCTGCACTTACAGGGGCAAGCCTGATTTGTCTCTACTCTCAACACACACTGACTGAACGGCGAGGGGTCTCCTGCAAACAAACCCTCCCGTGACAAACAATCAGCCAAAACATTATCAGTGCCCTTAGCATGCCACACATCCAACTTGTGTTCTGGCAGCACAACAACACCTGACACTGATAAACTGCCCAGTTCATCACAAGACTGGCACTTCTCTTCACTCTTTCCGGCAACGGGACCTGCCAAAAGCCTTTCACTAGGTCTACCTTCGTGATAGGCGATGCAGCCCCGATGCGTTCTATGGTGTCGTCAACTCTCGATAAGGTATAGGCGTCTGTCAGGGATAATTCACACACACTCTTGCAATCAACACACACACTGATCTTGCCACTTAACACAGGTTGCAAAGTTACAGGCAACGACCACTCACGACTTTACTTATCCCTCAGAACCTTTTTCCACATGTCGTCTAGCTCTGTTTTCACGACAAGCTGTTGAGCAGGATTTATACGGTAGGGAATTAAACTAAGCCTTGCACTGTCTCCAGCCTCCATGTCGTATTCTACCCCGTACATCAGGCCTGGAGAAGCAACAAACATACGGATGCACTGCCATAGCCTAGTAAACAACTTATCTCGCAGAACAACATGCCTAGTGTCCTCCCACAACCCAGCCGAGACCGCAGCTTCTAACCTGTAGTCTCCCTCCTTCTCCACCTTCGTCCCTAGAACAGCCAGGTCATGAGAGGGACAATCACTACCACCTGTGCAGTCACTCCCATAGTTCATTATTGCTAAGGCATCCCCACCGATACCCTACATGCGCACCCCCGCATTCCTTACGACTACATCTGTCTGCGCAGCATCACCGGTTTTAGCGACATGGCCAGATATAGTCGGTCTATGGTAGGGCTGTTGCATTCGACTAGAGCAGCATTGGGAGGCTATGCGACGACCAGGCACATCCACTCCACAGCCAACCTCACCAATCTGCTCAATGTCCTCCTTCTGACCACCACCCTTGGCAGCCATGGGTCGACCCTGACCTGACAACCATGTCCAAGCCTCATCGCCCACCTTGAACCACCGAAACAACGAGGCTAACGGTCTCCCAACATTCACGTGACCTGCCCGCGGAACATCTTGCACCGCCTGAGTTGTGAGGCTCGGGTGCTCGGCACGACCAGTGGGGTATGAACCGAGCTGGTGCTGGAGCGCTGCACACTGCTGCTCAGGCAGGTGCTCTAGCGCTTCCACAGCCACCAGACTCGTGTCCCCCGCCCACTGCTCCGCCGAGACATGACAATCCCTACTCTCCTCCACCTGTGCCCTACTGCCCCCCTCTCCTACTTTCGACGCATCTTTTGTGCTAATAAAGAATAATAAAGGTACCAAAATAATACTTGCATTAATATACAGACCTCCAGCTCAATCAGTGCAAACTGACCGAGAAATTTACGAACAAATTGCAGATGTAAGTAACTCACAAGATACCGTAATTTTTGGTGACTTTAATTTACCTGTGACCAAGTGGGGCGATACTCTTACTTCACACTCCGGACATGACTTGTATACGAACTTGCAAGAGAGTTCGCTTTATCAATTTGTTGGAACGCCGACCCGTGGTAATAACGTTCTTGACATTGTACTTGCAACAAAAGAAGAATTAATAGAGAATTTGAATGTTGGTGATGAATTCAGTAACAGCGACCATCATATGATAACTTTCACTTTAAAGTTTACTAGTAACGAACCAAATAGTAGCATCGAAAAAGTCCCTAATTTCAAGAAAGCAAACTTCCATAAACTTAGAGCTATGTTTAAAGAAACTGACTGGAGCTTTTTAATTCACAATAACGACATAAATACATCTTGGAAGTTATTCGAAGCCACTTACCTAAAAGCAGTGCAAGACTGCATACCATCGAAAACTCGGCGTCCAGGCCATAATAATAAGCCCAAATGGTGGAATAAGATATTTCAAACTGCTTGCTAAAAAACTTGCTAATGATAGATTAAAATCCTCACAAAATGACGAAGAACGGCTGAAATTTGTAGAGCTACGACGCAAAGCCAAAAAGTTAATTAAGCAAAGTAAAAAGACCTTAGAATTACATATTGCGAATCAAAGTAAAACAAACCCGAAAGAATTCTATAGTTATATCAGAAAGAAAAAAATAGTTACCTCAACTGTTGGACCGTTAGTCGATGAAAATGGAGAATACACCAAAGACGAAGAACAAATGAGTAATGCCCTCAATACCTTCTTTGCATCAGTTTTTACAACAGAAGACCTCAGTGATATCCCTACACCATCGCCGATTCAGATTGATAATTCAGATGTTTTAAGCAATATCACCGTTACAGAGAGAGAAGTATTGAATTGTTTAGATAAACTCAAGGTAAATAAAACGCCTGGACCTGATACAATCTCGCCTAGAGTTCTAAAGGAAGCTAAGGATGAGCTCTCCAAACCACTGACATTACTATTCAATAAATCCTTGCAGTCTGGAACTATGCCCGATCAGTGGAAGCTAGCCAACGTAACACCGATATTCAAAAAAGGCAGCAAATCCCTATCCAGTAACTATCGTCCAATTAGCTTAACCTCAGTTGTATGTAAAATGCTAGAAACGGTCATACGAGACAGACTCGTAAATCACTTAGAGGAAAATAACATACTTAAAGATACTCAACACGGCTTTCGTAAAAAACGTTCCTGTTTAACAAACCTCTTAGACTTCTTCCACGATATCCTCAACCTCTACGATGAGAGTAAAGCTGTAGATATTATATACCTTGATTTTCAAAAGGCCTTTGACAAAGTTCCCCACAGACGTTTACTGCTAAAACTAAAAGCGCATGGAATACAAGACGGTGTGTTGAAATGGATAGAAAATTGGCTCAGCGACAGAAAGCAAAGAGTAGTCATAAACGGTAAGGCATCAAAATGGACCAATGTAAGTAGCGGGGTACCCCAGGGATCGGTACTAGGACCAATTCTCTTTCTAATTTACATCAACGACATAGATGAGGGTCTCACCTGTACAATCTCAAAATTTGCTGACGATACAAAAATTGCAAATAGCGTACTCTCAAAAGAACAAGTTGACGATATGCAACACAATCTAGATAAATTGTCATGTTGGGCCCAAATTTGGCAAATGAGTTTCAATGCGGATAAATGTAAAGTACTACATATCGGATACCTAAATGAGAAAGAAAACTATTCGATGAATGGCACTCAGCTTAAGAATGTAAACAGAGAAACCGATCTGGGAGTAACAATATCGAGTAACCTAAAACCGAGTCAACAATGTTCAGAAGTTGTTAAGAAGGCAAACAAAATAATTGGCTTTATAGGCAGGTCATTTGAGCATAAATCCAAAGAAGTTATCCTAACCCTTTATAATTCATTAGTCCGCCCTCTTCTGGAATACTGCGTTCAATCCTGGTGCCCTTATTACCAAAAAGATATAAACAAGCTAGAACGAGTTCAACGTAGAGTTACCAAAATGATACCTAGCCTAAAGAACAAACCATACGAAGAGCGTCTTAGAGAATTAAATCTATTTCCTTTAACCCAGCGCAGATTAAGAGGCGACTTAATTCAAGTGTTCAAAATCATCAAAGGCATCGACAATATGAACTGTAGTAAGTACTTCACTATCGACCAATCTAATTACACGCGGGGAAACGGTTGCAAAATTATTGGTAAATCTTTTAACTCGCACGAATCTAAGAATTTCTTCTTCAATCGAGTTGTCAACTTGTGGAATGGGCTTCCCCGAAACGTTATAGACTGCATCACCGTTGATTCATTTAAACTCCGCCTAGACAAATATCTCGCATCAAACCCGCGACTGACTGCGTTTGTAAATGAATAACTTTATTTTATCCCCCCCTCAGTTACTAACCCATCTGTCCCCTACTAACTTCCTAATCCTGCCACGGACATTAGTTCCAGGGCAGTAATTCCCTTTCCAATGTTCCCTTACCCACTCTAAACCACTGTTTGGACACTTGATCCTCAGTGTTTTGGAGGACAAGCAACCTAGAAGGGTCACTAGATCTGTTGTTGCTTGATTTCCTTTGTACTCCTTTGTACTCCACCTTGGCCGCTGCAGACCAACGCAGGGACAGTAGGCTGCTCAGGTGGTTGCCTCACAAACTCCTCCAACAGGTTCACATGACATGTTTCCCCGTCCTCGTGTTTGATCTCGACAGCACCATTACCACACTTCTGAACTTCCGGATCCTCCAACTGCAGTTTATAAATATCTGAGGGAACCAACCTGTCTAAATGCTTCCGAAGCAACCCAAGTCCTCCCCCAATATCAAACTGAGCAACCCTTTTTTCTCTCTGTGCGTAACGTTGCTGCCTCGGAGTCTCTTCCTGCCCTACCTCCTCACTTGCTGTGACAGGTCCTGGGGCTTCTCCAGACTCCAACAATGGTGCCACTAGTGAGTCGCCAAGAAGCGCTGCTGGTACTAAACTCGCCAAACTTTTACCAACATTAGCCGTCTTCTTCCGACCGTTCCTCCGTTGATCAGAAGAATGAGGAATAGGCTGTGACACTTTGGATGCAAGAGATCTTGTAACAACGCACGCCATAGGTTGTACTTGACACTTCTCTACCCACTCCTGTTCCTCCCTACTCACGTCGGCCGGCTTCTCGGCAATGACTAAGGGGGAAACCTCAGAAGTAGGCACCGCAAAGTCGTTGCCGAGAAGGAGGTCGACGCCCCCAACAGGCAAGTTCTCCACAATTCCCACATCCAACTCTCGTGTCACACCATCTACCTCCAGTTCCAACCTGACCAACGGGTATGACCTGATAGCATTGATACCTTGCACCACAACCACCCGTGCCGCGTTTATTGGTCTACCAGTAAAGTTCTTCATCAAAGTCTGAGAGGCACCCGTGTCTCGCAACAGCTCAACTCCATGCTTCTTACCAGCCCACTTCACGCAGCCACGCCCTCGATGGTCGCAAAAGACATCGCGGACAGGGTTCGAGCCTTCCGGATTCTTCTCCACTGGCTGTGTCCCAGCCTCTGACGTTATACCCCGGGCAAACTCAGACGACTTCGGGGACACCCCAATGTTGCGAGCCAAAGACACAACTGCATTAAGTAGCTTGCTTGGACAGGCTCTTGCAAAATGCCCCTTCTCATGACAATGAAAATACTCTACCTCCCCCTTGGGCTTCCCTTGAGGTGGGGAAGGGCCCGGACCCTTGCTAAACGGGACGGTACTAGGTTTATAGTCAGTTTTGGTTCGTTGTTCTTGTTCTTAGTGTAATTATGTGTATTAGTGTTTCGGGGAGGGGGAGGGTTACGCTCCTTATTGCCTGCATCACTTCTCTGTGCAAGACCGCACCCACGAATCAAAGATAACCGAAGGTCAGCCATCTCAGCTGCCTCCTGAAGAGTTTTCGGGGTTTTTTCTTTAATATTCAACGTCAGATCGCCGCCCGTACACTTGAAAAAAAATTCTAGAAGCACCAGCTGTTTCAACTCCTCAAACGTCGATGCCTTCTCAGAATGCAGCCAGTTTCTAAATGCATCGGACAGATCCCGGGCATGCTCAAAAAAGGTGCACTCACGACCCTTCGTTACACCCCGGAACTTCAATCTATACGTCTCTGGTTGTAACTCATATGCCCGCAGGACAGCCTCCTTCAATACCTCATAATCGACGCAAGACTCCAAGGGCAACGCATCATATGCCTTGAGTCCTTTGCCAACCAACCTAGAGGAAACAAGGGCTGCCCACTTAACCTCGGGCCATTGGTGCTCCCGGCACTTCTTCTCAAAACGCATGAAAAATTCGGTGACACCCGACTCATCAAATACAGGGACCAACTTGAGCAGGTGCGATAAAGACTGATCAAGACCTCGATTCCCAGAACCGAGACGCTGCCCAGTCGACTCCACCCGAGACTTCTCAAGATCTCTGTCTGCACAATACTTCGTAGCCTCAACCTCTCGCATAGACTTTCTCTCCTCAGCCTGAATCTTCATCTTAGCCATCTCAAGCTGGAAGATCATATCTGGAGTTAAACCTTGAGGAGGAGGAGATGCAACAATTGGAAACTCACCCAAGTGCAAACCACGCTGCCAGTGACTATCGGCCTGCGGGCACGTACCCGGCTCCGGAGCCCGAGGGGGAGCCATGGTAGGAGTCGAGCGGAATGGGGGCTGGGCCGAAGGTGCCCCAGCTCCCGCTCCACCCGAAGGCCCATGCATCCCGCCGAGCACACAGGCCACCAGGTCACCTCTCGTCATGCTGCTAGTGCCCACATGACCCATGACCGTGGCCAAACACTGGAGACCATACCGATCAATCCCCGACACCCGGTCAACAGTAATAGGCATCTCCAGAAACTTCTTTGCATCCTCCTCACTAGTTATAAATCCAATGCCTTCTAACAAACTCCACTGCTGCACCTCAGAGCCTGCGTCCCGTACTGTGTCCTCACTGTACACTGATCCGTCGTCCGACATATTGTCCACCGAAAATTCTCAACGTTTATAAAAAGAAAAAAGTGCCTAACTCTTATGTAGCACTATTCACTCAAAGATATAAAATGCTTGAAGACTCTTAAGTGTTATACTACTTGCCCAAAAAAATCCACGTGTCCACTATATTCCTTCAAACAAAAACAAATGACCACAACACTCCTGCAATATTTCTCTAAGTTCACAAAATCCTAAGCAAGGTCGCCATTTGTTACGACCGGGACTCGTATAAAACAAGGGCTCTTAATCATTGGAAAGGCACACAGCCACAACGGTAACACTAGATCCAACCCTCGAACTTATAATGCCGGCGCACGAAAACACCTATACCCTCCAGAGTTAAATCTGCGATAATGGGGTATCCTATAACTCGGCATAAATGCACTACTACTACAGGATGATGATCTCTGATACAGCCTGATCACAACAACATACAATTACGTTAATAATGTATACAAGGATAAAGATAGAGAGCTTAATTAAATCACTGGAATGATTTAACCCATAACTGTCGGGGCGCAACATAAGTTGAGTATAATAAATCTGGACTATCTGGCGGCGCTCGACATAGGTCGTGTGGCAATTTCAGCACGTAATGTTGCTGAGAGAGAGAGACAAGTGGTGGCAGAAGAGTAGCGAGCGTATGACTGCTCCAGACCACCGCAGCGAACCTACTGACACGAATCCCACCTCCTCCCTCCCTCTCTCACTCGCTATATACGGAATTGTATGGGGAAAGTGCCGAATTACATGCTTTTTGCACTCGCGTTGCACGGTTGTTGCAAGAAAACTAGCCATCATAAAAGGATCGTTATGGTGTCATTGGAAAGCTCTGTTTATGCCCTTTCAGGGATAGATACTTGTTTTACGCTCTGGGTCTTATTTAGGCATGAAAATGATCACGTAAACAGCCCTATTTTGGGTAAAAACACCCCGCTGGGCGGTACATATAAATAAACCGCCTAGGCCGCTCGTAAGGTGTTAATGCAAACAAGAAGAAGGTATAATTAAAGTTACTCTAAACAATAATAAACTGTCACTCCTATATTAAAGAAAGTGAATGAAAGTCCTAAAGCATCGAACAGGAATCTTCTGAAGAAAGTCTGATGCTGCTTAAGATGATCGAATCGGATTTTGAACTGTTATATAAAGCAGGAACAAGATATGACAAGTGTAGGGACATACAGTGTTAACTGGCACGGGAATAACGATAAATGCGCATGAGTATTATCTGCAACAACAAAAGAAGTACTTCCTCAGGCAACGCAAAAGCCTGCTCGGGTTGTGCAACTCAACAACAACCAAGGCTTACAATCAACGTGAATAAAAATGCTGCATACATAACATAAGAGTTTATAATCCTAATCGGGTGTCTGCTAGGCGAATAAAGTCTAGCTGGGATGCCGTAGGCTAGGAAACAATGGCTGAGCAAGCGGCTTGTAGCCTAGCGAGGTCCTTAAGACTGTACGGCCAAATTACGTTAAATGACGGGGTGCTCTCTTGAGAGATCCAGATCGCTAGTATCTGGTTCTCTCCTGGCGACCCTCTCAAAGTCAAAGCAAAACGAGTTAGCACAGTGTTGGGTGGCAGAGGCAAAAGCCCTCACTCGCAACACAGTGCTAAACTCACAAGGTACACAGTCAGAAAGACCACCTAGGCTTCCCACGTATCCGTTGCGATTGTACAGGTTCAACAAAACTTGGTACACATCGGAAATCACAACAACAATAGCCTCACCCCAGTCTAGCATTAAATAGCCAAGCAGACAACCAAAAAAAAGGTAGGGAGACACCGTGAGTGTGTCGAACCTCTACTGACAAAATGGTAACCCCTCCAAAATGCCTAACTAAACATGTAATATCTGAAAGCTTCAGCATATAATACGATGGCCGATATATGAAATCGTGCAGAACCAAAGAGGAGTTATGATATTAAATAGATTGGAAGAATGAGAGGTAAGAAGTTGAGAGAGAGAGAAAGTGTTCTATAGGTAGAAGTCGGGGACAGGTAACAAGGGAGATGTGTAGGGTATGCTGGTCAGGCAAGCTCTGAGCAAGGAAGACACAAGGCAGCAGGGAGTGCGAGGGGGCCAACTTCCTGACGCGGCGGGAGGGTGGTGAGGCAGCCAGCCACTCAGAGGGCCCGGCCGTGGCATGACGTCACCGAGACAACGTGTAACACTACGCGACTACTCTCTGCCTCCTGCTGCCCATCGCGGCCTCGTGTTCTTTACCAGCTCAGAGCTTGCCTGACACGCGTATCGCCTACATCCTTTGCAATTCTGTCCCCCATACTCGCCACTTTGCATACTATTTCTCTCTCTCGACTTCTCCTTTCTCATTCTCTAATCTTTATTAAACTCAACATCCCTTCTGGTTTCAGCATAGACGTTCACCGTCGACCAGTCGTATTGTACGCGAAGCTCTCAGATATTTCCATGTATTGGGTTAAGGAGGTATTATGCTTTATTGAGGTTAGAGAGACGGACTTTTCCCTATGTGTCCTCTCTCGGGAAGGTTGTAGACCGGTATATGTCTCCCTGGCAAGGTGTTGAGTGATTCTGCTTGGTTATCTAAAGCTAGACTAGGGGTAAGGTTACTGTGTCGTTGTCTCCGATGTGTGCCGTGTTAGCTAAGCCCTGCACGACATCGACAGGTACTGTGGGAGCCTAAGTTGTCTTCGGGTGGGTTTACTTTGCGAGCACAGCGCTGTGGTGTGAGAGGGCCATAGCCTATCCCTCACAACATAGTGCTGCCTCTTTGTGTTGACTTCTGAGGGATCGCCAGGATAGAGCTAGGTACTAGAGACCTAGATTTATCAAGAGAGCATCCCCGTCATATAACGTAATCTTCATTATACCACCTTCGGACAACGTTAGGCTATGAGCCGTATGCTCACCCATTGTTGCCCTGCCTTGATACCCCAGCTAGACTTTATTAACTGAGCAGACACTGGTTAGAGATAAGCCTCCATTATTATATGTATGCAACATTATTATTCACTGCACTTTTGAGCCGAGGTTGTTGTTGAGTTGCACAACCCTAGTAGGCTGTTGCGTTGTGTCACGAAGCATTTCTTTAGTTGTCGAGCATTACTACCTTTGCGCAGTCTTTATTATTCGCCTGCCTATTATTACTATATGTGCTAGCATTTATTGTGACCCGTATTCTGCATTATAATTGTTCAAGATTCTTTACGAACATCTTCCCAGCATCAGACTTATTTCAGAAGTTTCCAGTTGCTGTTGCAGGACTAGCATTGCACTTTCTTTAATACAGGAGTGCCAGTTATTTGAGTATCTACCGTAACGTTAATTAATCACGTTAACTATCTTTTCTTTGTGTAACATAATCAAGTAATCTTTTACTGTTTGAGAATAGGCTGTTTCATTGAGCGTCAGCCTAGTGTGTGTGCACCAGTTACCGAGTCATAGGATACCTCGTTGTCCAGGCACGACTCAGGGCGGTAATGGTGTTTTGTTTTCCAGTGTTTAAGGCAGGGGTTGGATCTAGTGTTACCGTTGTTGCGTTTTGCCATTATCTAGTCCAATGTTGAAGAGCCCTGTGTCTTTGAGAACCTGGATCGTAACAGGAGGAGAAGAAGCTGTTGACATAATGCATAGGTTATGTAAATTAGCATGGGAAAAGGAAAGTGTACCAGAGGACTGGAGGAAAGCAGTGATAGTACCCTTGTACAAAGGGAAGGGTAGTAAAGAAGAGTGTAAGAATTATAGGGGAATTAGCTTGCTTAGCATACCTGGAAAGGTACACGCAAGAGTAGTAACACAGAGGCTACAGAAGATAACGGATGACAAAATAGGCGAGGAACAGGGAGGTTTCAGAAAGGGCAGGGGCTGCGTTGACCAGATAGCCTCAATGCGATTGTTGGTAGAGAAGTATCTTGCCAAAAACAGAAAACTCTATGCAGCATTCATGGATTTGGAAAAAGCCTACAACAAAGTAGACTGGGAGGGCCTGTGGGATGTGTTAACAGTATATGGTGTGGGAGGAAAGTTGCTAATGGCAGTAAAATCTTGTTATAGGAATGCAATGGCAAATGTGAAGGTAGGGGATAAGTTAAGTGAAAGTTTTGAGGTCAATGTAGGTGTAAGACAGGGATGTGTCATGTCAGCTTGGTTGTTCAATATATACATGGATGGAGTGATTAGGGAATGTAGGGCTGTATCAATGGGTGTGGGAGCTAGACTGGAATCAGAGGGAAGAACATGGAAGATTTTAACATGCCTATATGCGGACGATGCAGTCCTGTTGGCGGAAAATGCTGAAGAACTTCAGAGAGTGGTCACTGACTTTGACAGGGTATGTGAAAAGAGAAAGTTAAAGGTCAATGTAGGGAAATGTAAGGTAATGGTGTTTGAGAGAAGAATGCATGAAACTATAGATTTTAAGGAAAAATATAGAATCAAGAAAGAACACAAGAAAAGTTGAAAAATAAAATTGAAAAATTAAGTACTAGAAGAGGTTGAAAGTTTCAAGTATTTGGGAGCTGTACTATGCAAATATGGTAAAATGGAGAGTGAGATAAAAGAGAGAAAAATGCAAGGGAGAAAAGTGATTGGAGAACTTGATAGTATTCTCAAAGGAAGAATGGTTAGCCAGGAAGTCAAAAAGTCACTGAGAAACAGTGTGCTGCTCCCAACACTCTCGTATGGAAGCGAGACATCGACGGCAAGTGACGAGGACCTCTTCAAACTAAGAGCTGTGGAGATGAGCTTTTTCAGAATGGCAGCTGGCATTAATAGGCTAGATGGGCCAAGTAATAGGGAAGTGTACAAGTCCTTTGGAATGGAAGAGCAGGCTTTGGGCATTGATTGTGGTGTGGTTGAGTGGATAAAGAGAAGTACTTTGAGGTGGTATGGTCATGTTCAGAGAATGGATGAAGACAGAATGCCAAGAAAGATATATGGGAGTCAGGTGAGTGGAACCGCTAGTAGTGGAAGACCACCTATGGTATGGAAAAAGAAAGTGGAAAAATATATTGAAGAAAAACTTCCACGTAGTGGAAGGGGCATTGTGGCACGGGCAAAGGAGGCATGTCTTGACAAAGTAGCTTGGAGACGTTTTGTCATGGCCATCCTCTAGTGGGGGTTTCCCAGGGGGAAGCAAGGTGTCGGAGATGATGATGATGATGATGATGATTAACCCTATTCCCTTAAGCTTACAGACGTCATCGGCAAATTGAGCGATGGTTCGCCGATGACCTCGGCGAGAACTGTCACATTTGAATAAAATATTGCGAAATAATGCGAAGGATGAACGAACTTCGGCGTATGTTCTGCGACGTCTTCGGCGAATTAAGCGATGGTTCGGCGAATACCTCGGCGAGATTATGTACAAATTTTTTGCATATATTTCATGGCACAAACATAAGAACATAAGAAAACGGGAGTCTGCAGAAAGCCGATCGGCCCACACAAGGCAGATCCCCGTCACACCCAACCCAAATTACAAGGCCTAATTATAGACCCAAGTCACTAATGCCTTGAGGACTGACCTCACCAAAACGGTCAGAGATCGACGCAAGATTACGGGCTCTGCAGAGCGCCGATTGGCCCACACCAAGCAGATCCCCCCTCATACCCAACCCAACTCGTCGAAAATGTACAAATTTATCTTAAATCGCCAAACTAATGGGCCGAACGTCATAAAATATGAAAACTAATGGGGTTAACCATGAGGAAGAAAGGGGACCAGAAAAACGACCCATCTTCCCTTAATTCGGAGATTGGCAATGTCCGGCTTCGCCGGAGAAATTTTTCTATCAAATAATGTACAAATTTAGCTTGCTCTCAAAACAAAAAATAAATATGTTGGCTCGCTACCGCTCACCAGGAAAATATTGAAACCTGGATGGGGTAAACGTCTTAAAACAGTAGGCTGAACGGGGCCGAACGGATACCAAGGCAAAGAGAGAGGGAGAGAAATAGAAAACAAAAAAACGAGGAGAGAGGGAGAGAAAGAGAACAAAAACTGCGAGGTGGGCTCAATGTTTGCGTTACGTTAAGGCTTAAAAATTTAACCCACCTCACCTTTTTTTGTTTTCTCTTTCTCTCCGTCTCTCCTCGTATTTTTGTTTTTCTAATTCTCTCCCTCTCTCTTTGCCTTGTATCCCTTCGGCCCCGTTCAGCCTACTGTTTTAAGACATTTACCCCCATCCAGGTTTCAATATTTTCCTGGTAAGGGGTAGCGAGCCAACATATATCTATTTTTGTTTAGAGAGCAAGCTAGATTTGTACATTTTTCGATAGAAAAATTTCTCCGGAGAAGCCTGATTTTTCCATATAATGTTGGTTCGCTATCGCTTGCCAGGAAGATATCGATACTTGGATGGGGATAAACGTCTTAAAACAGTTGGCTGAATGGGATTGAATGGATACAAACCAGAGAAAGAGATAGAAGGAGAGAAAGAGAAAAAAAAAACAGGTGAACCCCCCACGAGAGGTGCATAGAAAAAAGGGTTGACAGATTCACTATAGGCCAAATCATTTTTTTTTTACCCACCTCGCCGAAGTTGATCTTTGGCCTCGGCAGGTGTGTCTTGAGCATTCCGCGATGTCGCAAGGCCCTTCCCATGCCTCGTGCGGAGCATACCCCTGGCGGGTATGCTCTCGGCAAGTACTCGTGCGCACGTCGACGACTAATCGATGAGGAAATCGCCGATGACTCTTGTGCATCGTCGATGTTCTCAGAACATCTGAGAGCATCGGCGAACCGCCGTGCAGCGTTGCAAAGTTTTTTTTTGTGTGAAGTGTCTTGCCGATGCGCCGATGTTCTCCGAGGGCCTCGCAGATCCCTCTGCGATGTTCGACGATGCTTGTGAGGGCTATGAACCTTCGTGAGTCCTCGTCCAAAATGTTGAACAATCCGAAAATTTGCGAGGGCCCTTGCGAGGGCTTGAGAGTCAAACGATTATCATGCGAGGGTTTAAGATTTTGTTGCGACATGTCACGAATGTGCCAATTTATTGGTGTCGGCGATGAAAATCATGAGAAGTCGCATCAGTGGGAAAGTGGCATAAGTCGTTCGTTCCGTTATTTTGGCGATTTTTAGACCTTTTGCCTCATTTGTTTGTCAATATTAAGACCTTTCGTGCCCTTTAGGTGTCGATGTTTTCCTGGCGAGCGAAAGCGAGCTTCTAATGTTAGAAGGAACCGGCCTTCGGCCGGGAAATTTTTCTACCGAGAAATGCACACGTTTATTTTGAAAGGGGGTCAAGGGGGTGTTGTTCTAAGCTTGATGGAGATCAAGTGAAGAAACTAAAAAATATATTAGTAAATAAATATATAGACCAAAAACCAAGCACTAACCCCTTAGTATTAATCCTTCATTACAAACACCAATGCACTTGATTTCATTTATGAAAGCATATGGTCGTCCCGGGATTCGAACTCGGGACGCCACATGCAGAACATAAGTATCTAAACCATTACACCACCAACACAGTTAAAGTCTATGTACACGATCACAATTAATATCTATTTTCAAATCTTGGATATCAATCTAATCATGTACTTAGACACAACTGCATTATGTACAAACAATGTCATAGACACAAATAAGCATAGAATATTATCTTACTGCGCCTATATAGTGCAATATGTTAGCCTCATGAATTCTTCCTCTGTACATAATGTCATTACATTTGTTATTTTTCTCTCCATAAATGTGTGTATTTTACAATCTCGACAAAACGAACTAATACGATTTAATTAGAAATGGTCAGTACCTTCCCTATTCACTCACACAAATTTAATTTACTTATTTTGGTTAACGATTCCGCCTCGAACGTTTCCGTTTTTCCCCCCAGCATGTAGTATATGCTCATTACGGAAACACAATATTCAAAGTACAGTATTTCTACCTACTTAGTCACTAATTTCACACACAAGTTTGGAGAGGAGTGGATGATCCTATTTAATTGGGAAACCAGGGTCTAGGCTTCCTTATTATAATGTGTCATTATATTAAAAAACTAATGCACGAATTATCACACAATTAGGTGACATGGGGGTTATTATGCATGCCTTAATAGTATTTTAAATCGATGCATTTCAAGTGTGTGTGTGTGTGTGCGTGTGTGTGTGTGTATACAGTATGTGTGTGTCTGTGTGCACGTTCTCGCAAATTAATCGAGAACGAAATCATGGCAGTAGACGAAACCAAGACAATGCCTTCCAAAAATGTTCCATGAAGTTCTAATTGACAAAGGCATATAACCATACAGCCGACTCTATCCATTTTGCATCCCTCCTCCCCATCCCCACCCCAAACTGAACTCTGGAACTCTCTCCCAGAATCAGTCTTTCCCTTTTCCTATGACTTCAATTGCTTCAAACTCCGTGTATCCAGGCATTTTTGTTCGAACTTCCCTTGATTTTGGCCCTGTCACTCTTTCAACTCTGGGGGAGGCACTCGCTACAGGCAGTTCTGCCTTTTGTCTCCCTCACTCACATAGAAAACTAAATAATAACCCCTACAATACTGATGAAGTCGTTTTCATCATATTCCGACAATTATTAGAAGATTTTATTCAGCTTAGAATAGACGTGTAGCAATGAAGAGCGTACAGATTCTCTCGATTAACCCTTTTATCCACCACAGATCCTTCTTAAACTGTAGAATCATCTAAATATATTTGAAATTATACCACAGACACCCCCTGTACTGAAAGGGTAAATACACACTAAAGTGCATGCATTAAGGGGGAGGTAGTCAATTTTTCTGGACCTCCTTCTCCCTCATGTTTAGCATATTAGTTTTGAAATTTTAAGGTGTTCGTTCCATTAGCTTGGCGATTTTAAGACCTTTCGCCCCATTTCTTTGTCAATGTTAAAACTTGTCGTGCCATTCAGGTGTCGATTTTTTCCTGGCGAGTGATAGCGAGCGTGTAACCATCGAAGTGTCCTGTCTTCGGCCGGGACATTTGTCTACCGAAACATGTACACATTTATCTTGAAAGGGGGTCTAGGGTTTTTTTTAAAAGCTTGATGGAGGTGTAGCGGGAAAACTAAAAAAAAATAATAATAAATATATACACTGACCAAAAAACAAGTACCATACCCCCTTAATAAAACCTTGAATTGCTCATTATAAACAGTATGACGTTATTCAATGTTCTACTCTTTGGTAAGCCGCTTGACTTGACTTGTTGGCTAAAGAAAAAAAAATGAAAGTATATTGTTTGTATGTGGAAGGAGGTTCTGGGTCAGAGAATCGAAGTCTTTGGAGGGATAGGTTGGTGGATTATTGTGATTGGTGATAAGATAAAGGTATAGTTAGATATAGAAGTAAAGTATAAGGCAAAAGGTGTTCTGGATCGACTGGACTAATGCATTGTTTTGGTTTTAACGATGTACTGTATTATTTTATCTTATAGTCAGTCATTGCTTAGTCCACTCTTCCTCCTTTGATAATTTGCTTTCTGTTGTTTGGTTGCACTGTAGCTATATAACTATCGTTGTTAACTCCTGCCCTTTGTATTTTACCCTTCATATATTTATTTTACATTGTCCATTGTAACTCCCCATTGTATTTTTTGTTTTCTGAATGTGCTTCCAAGTTTTAAAATTACTGCCAGACTGCATTGTTCAAGGTGGTGAGTGTCTTGGACCGTGCATGTTTCGTTGTCATATCTCCAAAACTATTGTAGATATTAATGACACCTAAATTGTATGCGATATTCCTGATATTGACGTCACTATTTCCATAGTCACTGATTTCACACTCGCTTTGCTTTTGTCCTTGTTTGTTATGTTTTAGGTGAGTGTATGTCCCCAATATGAGGGGCGGGGAGCTTAGTCCACATATGATAATACGGTAATTATCCATTATATACTGTATATGCGGAACTACATTTTACTTACTATCCAGATGAAGTTTGGCATCCTCCACCCAACCTTCGCCATTCCTGTCTGTCCCTTTTACTGTCTTACTTTTCCTTCGGGGGTGCAGGGGGCTAGCAATCCTCCTCCCCTTGTAAAATTCACCTACTTGACGAGACAGAGTAAGGGGCGAGGGAAAATGGTCCCGGACCCTAAGAATTGGAACTTTAAATGTTTCTGTTCAGGCTCTGTCTCAAGTCAGCCACCCCTAGATATGGGGTATGTGCCTGAGTATATACGTACATACATACACATACATAATTATATACATACATTTTAGTTCATGGCAAGATATTTCAGATCAATAATACAGGCCTGATAAACATTGCAACCTTTGCTTTTACTGTGCCTGTCTGTATATACACTCGGATACCACAGTCTCTAGCCCACTCATACACATTCGTGGACTTCACCTATTTCTAGTTATGGAAGTATATCTCTGGACACGAATTTAGGAATATATATGTTTATAAACCAACTACAACATTATATAGACTAGTTATTGAAAAGCAAGTTCTATCCAATAATCAATCCGGATAGTTATAATTGCATAAAGAAAAACATAGGGGTCCACGAATTCTCCTGAGTGGGCTAGAGACTATGGTATCCGAGTGTACCCATTGTGTCTATTTAATTGTTCACTAAATACAGTATATTATTGTTCTAGATTTATAACATTAAATTAAAGGGTCGATTTTCTAGATCCCCTTCTCCTTCATGATTAGTTTTCAAATTTTAAGACGTTTGCCCCATTATTTTGTTAATTTTAATACCTTTCGCACCATTTTGTTGCCATTATTCAAGACCTTTCGTGCTATTTAGGCGTAGATTTGTTTTCCTGGCGAACGACAGTGAGCCTGTAATTTTGGAAGAACCGGCCTTCGGGTAGGACATTTGTTTTACCGAAAAATGTACAAATTAATCTTCAAGGGGGATCTAATTAATGTTTTTTTTAAGTTTGATGAGGTCTAGGGAGGAAACTACACAAAATTATTAAATATATGAAATAATCGAACAAAAAATATACCCTTCCCCCTTAAATAACACTAATATTGTCCATGTACAGTTAGCCAAATAAGTCTTGTCGCCGCTGTCATTACGTTTAGCTATCTCTGTGCTGTATTACTGTCTGTCAGATGTTGAATAGGGTGTGTAAAGATAGGAACATGTTTGTATACCTCACTCCAAACGATGAATTAATGCTTAGATAGAGCTGATACCAATTATTGATCGAAATACACTTGGTGCCGTGACATCACTTATTTAGGCAACTGTACCGACAACTGAGAGCCACATACACTCTACCCACTTTCCGTGCAATTACGTGTGTCCCATCTCGTCCCATCAGCAGTTTCTCTTTGATATCATTCATATTTCTTCGGTACATTAACCCCTTCTGTACCGGCGACGTCTTTTTAATATTATTCTAGCAATATATAGACGATTGTATGCAGTTTTAGGAGGATCTGTGGTGGTAAAAAGGTCAAGGGAAATAGTTCGAAGCCTGATTATTGTGGGACGCCCTTTTTAAGCTGAAAAATATCGTTTAATAGCAGCCAGAATATAGTTGAAGAAACGTGGCCAGTACAAAAGGGGTTAAGCCGGTATCATACGGAAGCTTTTATAGTCAACATGGTCAACTTTTTTCTGTCAACATTTCTGGAATATTGTTGACTGTTATCAGACACTAGACTGGTGGTAGATAAATTTAGGTAACCGAAATTATTAAATGTTGACCTCACAAGCTGCCAGACCAGTGTTGAGGATAAATGTTTCTGGAATAATAGGACGTGTGATACCGGCTTGTACTGTGACGCATGTCCAGTGTGAGCATGCTGTACAGAACGCCTAGTCATGCCCCACTCTCGCTAGGATCGTCAGGGCAGGAACTTTGGCTGTAGTCTATGTAGAGTTTCCTAACTTAGTTCATGTGAGCCGTTGTACTATAAGTAATATGAATATGTATTTTGTTTTCATCTGAGTCAACGAGTTCTATTTTATATCATTAGTTATAAGTATTGTGTGTAAAACTTATTTGTAATGATGGGAGAAGCGGCAGCCACAGTTGGGGGTCAGTGGGTGCGCCATGCGGGAGGTGGGCCTAACTCACTAGCACTCCCCCCCCCCCCTCCCCCCTCCCCTCAGTGCTAGGAAAGCCTTTGTCTATCCCAGAGGAGAGAGAGAAATTACGTAATGATTGTCAGTGGGCGGTCCTTAGTAGTTCACGTTGGGCTCACTAGAGGGCCGAGTATAAAAAGGGAAGTCTAGCCATTTTTTGATCAGAACTCATTAGGCAGAGCGACTTCTCATTTCCCTTGCTAACTATATATATTCTTCTGACTGATGTGAACTTTCTCTACTACCTTACATTCTTATCTCCTCTTTTCCCTACCCTTTTTAACTTCCATGGTCCCGTTGGTGCAGAGCTAGTCAGCCAACGTATTATCGCTTGAGTTCTCATGAGATACATGCCTATTAGATAGCCTATTTTGGAAGGGTTAACTTAGAATAGGATTGATTTATGTTTGTTGCACTTGTCTATGCATTTCCCTGTGTGTTATTATTATTATTCTTGGTTTCTGCTAGTCTAGGTAATGCTAGACTGGGGTAAGGCTTTTCTGTGTTACGAGTTGTTGTTTGATGCAGTGGTTAAGCGATAAACCTGCATACTCGTTTCGGTTCAGTGAAGCCTAGGTTGTCTTCGCGGCTGACTGTGTTGAGTTAATAATTTACAGTGCGTGAGGGCAAGAGCCTAACCACCCTGTATTTTATTAACAGCTTGTTTTTACTTTGTCAAGGAGCCGGGAGAAAACCAGATACAAGGGATCTGGATTTCTCAAAGTGCACTTGTTAGTGTTAACGTAATACTTTAAACAGTTGTGAGGACTTCGCTAGGCTACGAGCCGTTTTTGCTCAGTCACTGCTACCTTTTGCCCACAGTACCCCCGCTAGACTTTACTCGATTAGTAGATACAGAATAGTATTGAAGCTTTCCTTATGTATGATATTGTTTATGCACTATTGATTTCATGTGTTGCAAGCTTGGCTACTTTAGTGATTAGTGGCCCACGAGCACAATCCGAGTAGGCTATTGCCGTTGCATTTGCGGAGTACTTCTTTTTAATGTTTGCCATTTACTATTGCATATTCTTTTAATTATTCTTATGCCAATTTAAACCTGTAATAGTATTTAATTGCCAGTGTTTTTCTTATTGAATTACTGTTCAAAATCCGATACGTACTTCTTACGAGCATCCGAGAAGCATCTAACTTTTTTCAGAAGATTCCTTGCTCGATGCTTAAGGACTATTAATTAACGTAACGTAATAGTGCCGATCCGAAGTAGAGGGTGGAGGACTTCTTAAGTTCTTAGTCAAGGGTGGATTACTTCGGCTTCGGCCAACACTATTCTTTGGTGTTGTTGTTTCTTACTTCTTTGTTTGATTGTTGACCAGACTAGAGAATTCCTGTCTCTTTATTAGTCTGTTGTTGAACACTAGTACCGAGTTCTTGTATACCCCGTTATAGCAGATTGAACTCTGGAGGGTATTGGTGTTTTTTGTTCGGCTGGCAGTACTCAGGGGTTGGGATCGTGTGTTTCCGTTGTGGCAGCGAGCCGTATTAGAGTCCTGATTGAGAGCCCTTGTGTACCCGAGTGCCAGGTCGTAACAAATGGCGACCTTGCTTAGGATTTTGTGAACAGTATAAATTTTTGCAGAGTTGTACAACATTTGTTTGTTTGTATTTTAGCGTGCATATTGAAGAATATTTGTTTTTGTATGGCAATTAGTAAAGCATTTAAGAGACTCCAGTTAATTTAGTAATTAGTGCTTGCATAGGAAGTTAAACACTTTTGTCTCGAGAATTTTTTTGTGGACTTCAGTATGTCGTGCATTAGCACTGACGATGAGCGAGAGATGCCATTTGAAGGTGTGCCGTTAGTAACCAGTGAGGAGGATGCTAGAGTTTTTGTGAGTAAGCGGTACCACGTGACGGAGGAGAGGCTGACTGGGGTGGATGTTTGTGGCTTGCACCTGATAGCCAAGGTTTTGGGAATTTCCAATGTAGTAGGGATGTCCAAGGGGGAGCTGATTTCCTGGGTGTTGCGTGGGCGACATGGGGTTTCGGAGGAGAGGGCGTTTGGGGGGGTTCCTCCCCAGATCCCCTCTCACTCGACTCCCACAGTGCCGTCCACTCAGTTACCGGAGGTTAGCACTCTCCCACAGAGGGATGAGAATTGGCAGATTGGAGTGCCCTCGGGTGGTGCACATGGTGGTTCCCCAGTTTTTGCCCCCCCTCCTTCAGTAGTGGCAGCTCCCTCTTCCTGTCTGTCTCCAGATATGGTATTTAGACTTGAGCTTGCTAAGATTGAGGCTAGGAAGCAGGAGGATGAGACCAGGAGGCATGAAAATGAGACCAGGAGGCAGGAGGATGAGACGAGGAGGCATGAGATTGAGGTTAGGAGGCATGAGGCTGAGCTTAAGTACGACTCGGAGAAATATTGTGCTAAATTAGATTTAGATAAGTCTCGTGCAGAGTCGACAGGGACTTGGATGGGCCGTGAGGGCCAAGTAAGAGAACAGTCCTTGGCCCAATTAGTCAAATTGGTGCCGGTATTTAGTGAAACTGAAGTCACAGAATTTTTTAATCGTTTTGAGAAGAAATGTAGGGAGCATAATTGGCCTGAAGAGAAGTGGGCAGCTCTAGTCTCCTCAAGACTTACGGGTAAGGGTCTGAAGGCTTATGATGCACTGCCTTTAGAGTCTTGCATTGACTACCCAGAATTGAAGAGAGCTGTCCTACGGGCATACGAGTTGCAACCGGAAACATATCGATTGAAGTTTCGGGGTGTTACAAAGACTAGGGAGGTGACCTTTCTTGAACATGCCCGGGACTTAAAAGATGCACTTAAAAACTGGACACGTTCTGAGAAAGCCGAGACGGCCGAACAGTTGACTGAGCTGTTTCTGCTCGAGCAGTTTTATAAGTGTACTGGTGCAGAAATGACTTTAACTATTAAAGAAAAGAACCCAAAAACTCTACAGGAGGCAGCTGAGATGGCTGACCTCCGGCTATCACTAATTCGTGGGTGCGGGTCTGCCCAGCGTAGTGAGGCAGGTAACAAGGGGCGTGACGCCCCACCCCCCCGAGTTAGTGATATACCTTATGCAAACAAGTACAAGAGCCATGATACCAAGACTGACCACAAGACTAGCACCGTCCCATTTAAGAAGGGGCCGGGCCCTTCCCAGTACCAAGGGAAGCCCAAAGGGGAGGTGGAGTGTTATCATTGTCATAAAAAGGGGCACTTTGCAAGAGTCTGTCCTAGCAAACCACCTACAGCAGCTGTGTCTTTGGCCTGCAACATTGGTGTGTCTCCGAAGTCATCTGAGTTTGCCTGGGGCAGTTCGTCAGAGGCTGAGGCACAGCCAATGCAGAAGCACCTGGGAGGCTCGAACCCTGCTCAGGATGTTTTTTGCGACCATAGAGGGCGGGGTTGCGTGATGTGGGCGGGGCGCAAGCATGGAGTAGAGGTCTTGCGTGATACAGGTGCTTCCCAGACTCTGATGAAAAACTTGACTGGCTACCCTATAAACGCGGCTCGGGTGGTAGTGGTGCAGGGTATTAATGCAACTCGGTCATACCCGCTGGTGCGGTTGGAGTTGGAGGTGGATGGTGTGGCACGTGAATTGGATGTCGGGATTGTGGAGAAACTGCCAGTGGAGGGCGTCGACCTTCTTCTCGGCAACGACTTTGCAATGCCCGCTTCCGAGGTTCTACCCTTAGTCGTTGCCGAGAGGCCGGCCGACGTGAGTAGGGAAGAGCAAGAGTGGGTCGAGCGGTGCCAGACACAACCCATGGCGTGTGTTGTCACCCGAGCTCGGGCAGCTAAAGTGTCACAGCCTAGTCCTCCGCCTTCAGACCAGCGGAGGAACGATCAACAGGAGGAGGCTAAAGCTGGAGTTGGTTTTAAGAGTTTTGACTCGGCGGCTCTCCTGGGTGATTCAGTATTAGCACCATTACTTAATTCTGGAGTAGCCCCTGGGCCTGTCATCGAGAGTGACGAGGCTGGGCATGACGAGTCTCCACGACAGCAACGTTATGTACATCGAGAGAGACAGAGGGAGCAGCCCAGTATCGGGGAAGGTCATGCATTGCTCCGGGAGCAGTTAGATCGCTTGGCACCCTCAGATATAAGTCGGTTGCAACTAGAGGACCCTGAGCTCCAAACGTGTGCTAATGGAGCTGTAGAGCTCGACGAGGACGGCGATGCACAGCCAGGAGATTTTTTTTATTTAGAAGGCATCCTTTATAGGCGTTTTCAAGACCCTAAACGTAGTTGGCAAAAGGGGTCCGGAGTAGTGGACCAGTTGGTGGTGCCACGGGAGTGCAGGGATAGCCTACTGAGGTTGGCGCATGACACACCACTGGCAGGACATCTAGGGGTGAGAAAAACGGTGGCGGCTTTGGGGAAATTGTTTTGGTGGCCGGGGATGAAGTCTCATGTGCAGTCATGGATAAACTCCTGTGATATTTGTCAACGTGTCGGGAAACCGAACCAAGTTATTCCTAAGGCTCCGTTACACCCTATTCCTGTGATTGGGCCACCCTTTAGTAAAATTATTGTTGACATGGTTGGTCCACTCCCTCCCACTAAGGCGGGAAATAAATTTTTGTTAACCATAATGGATGTTGCCACTAGATACCCCGATGCATACCCTATGAAAAATGGAATGGCTAAGACGGTAGTCAGTAACTTGTTGTGGTACTTCTCAAGGTACGGGTACCCGGAGGAGATTCAGTCTGATCAGGGATCTAATTTCACCTCCAACATGTTCAAGCAAACAATGCAACAGCATGGGATACGAGCAGTAGTATCGTCAGCGTATCACCCTGAGAGTCAAGGGGTGCTTGAGCGGTGGCATGCTACACTTAAAAGCATGCTCAGGTGTTATTGTGCTGACAACGGTATGGATTGGGATCTTGGATTGCCTTATGTGCTGTTTGCTGCTCGGGAGGTACCTGGTGAGAGCCTGGGATTTAGTCCAAACGAGCTGATTTTTGGACACCGTGTCAGGGGCCCCCTTAACATGCTGAAAGAAATTTGGGAGGGGACTGTGCAGCCTTGTCCATTATTAAAGTATGTGCTTGAAAGCCGTGAGCGCATGCTTAAGAGTCTGGAGATGGCAGGTAGAAATTTGACAGAATCACAAGCTTTGATGAAGGACAGGTATGATCGCAAAGTGAGGCTCCGGAAGTTCACTGTAGGACAAGAGGTATTAATTTTGTTGCCTTTGGTTGGTAACCCCCTCTCTGCGAAGTACACTGGACCTTATAAAATTGTAGAAAAAATTTCAGACTTAGATTACCTTGTTGCCACTCCAGACAGGAGGAAAAAGAACCAGTTATGTCACGTGAACCTTATTAAAGAGTATGTGAGGCGCCCCTCTGAGCCTCTCACTGTCCCTGTGTTGGCTTGTTGCGGCCGTGGTGGAGAAGGAGAGGGGGACAGTCAAGCTTCAGAGGAGGATAGCTGGGATCAACATGTTTCAGCGGATCAGTGGGCGGGGAACTCGAGCCTAAGGGCTGACGAGGCTATAGCTCATTTGCCTGAGCCGCAGTTTGATGCTATCCGTCAGTTGTTCGGTTCATACCCCACTGTATTTGCTGAACACCCAGGCCTCACTACTCAGGCTATGCATGATGTTGACGTGGGGGACCATCTACCCTTTAAGTCAATCCCGTACCGTGTGCCCCCCATAAAACTACCAGCTCTGAGGGATGAGTTGGAGTATATGCTCGGTAGAGGGTTGATAGAGAAAGGCACAGTTAAGTGGACTTCCCCTGTAACACTGCAGCCTAAGCCAGATGGCAAGGTACGCTTTTGTATTGATTTCCGTAGGTTAAACGGTTTGACTCCAACTAACCCATATCCTCTTCCTCGGGTTGATGATAGTGTTGACAAAATTGGTAATGCTCGTTTTTTGTCTAAAGTAGATTTAGTAAAAGGTTACTGGCAAGTACCTTTGTCCGAGCGTGCTAAAGAGGTATGTGGTTTTGTTGTGGACGGGAGTACCTACCGGTGCAATGTTATGCCTTACGGGCTTAAGAATGCACCAGCAACGTTTCAGAACCTGATGAATGAAATTGTAAAGGACATTCCAAATTGCACCGTATATTTGGACGATGTAATCATTTATGATGACGACTTTGAGAGCCATTGTGAGCACCTTGAGACCTTGTTCCGGAAACTTAGTGAAGCAGGTCTGGTAGTAAATTTGGCAAAGTGTGACTTCGTAAAAGCCACTGTGCAGTACCTTGGGTTTGTAGTGGGAAGGGGACAGGTGTGCCCTCCTCAGAACAAGGTACAGGCTATCAATAAATTTCCGCACCCAACAACCAAGAAGCAGATTATGAGATTCTTGGGTATGATAGGCTACTACAGACGCTTCATAAAAGGTTACTCAACGGTGTTGGCACCTCTCACAGATTTGTTATCTAAAGACAAAAAGTTTTTGTGGGCACCTGAGTGTGAAAAGGCTTTCACTTTGGTGAAACATTTGCTATGTACTCACCCGATACTCAGGGCCCCAGACTTTAACAGGCCTTTTCAGCTGGCAACAGATGCTAGTGGTGTAGGGGCTGGTGCCGTCTTGCTACAGACAGACAATGAAGGTGTGGAACACCCAGTAAGTTTCTTTTCTAAGAAGTTCAATGCTGCACAAAAGAACTATTCTACAATAGAAAAGGAATTACTGGCGATTGTGCTGTCGCTCAGGCACTTCGAGGTGTATGTTCCAGCCTATGGCCCAGTCGTGGTTATCTACACTGATCATCACCCTTTGAGATTCCTGAATCAATTTCACAATCACAATATGAGACTGACCAGGTGGTCTTTGATGTTGCAGGAGTATAACCTGGACATCCGTCATATTGCTGGATGTGACAATGTGATCGCGGATTGTTTATCAAGGGTGGATGATCAGTCGTAGGCTATCACAGGTGTGTGGGTTTGAGTGGAGGAAAATAGGCTGCCCTTATAGTGCAGCCGGGAAAAACATATTAAAATATAAAAATCATATAAAAAAACTCTTTCTTTTGATATAGGTAATCGTATAAGTTTGTCATAGCCTATAGAGTTTGAGTAGTCCACAAACTATCAAACGGCTGAGCTGCTGTAAGCTCGCTCTGGGAGCATGATATTGTGTCTTTTTGCTATTGTTGGGAGGAGTTATAAAATGTGAATTTTGGTTAATAATAAGATGCGTTTTGGTGATAAACTCAGCTTTGTTTTAGTGCCATGCGGTCGCTGGGTCGCTGGGTGTGAGGGGCTTGATGGGGTTCTGTGTTTGTCAGATTTTAGCTCAGGGTTGAGCAAGTAAAATCTTGGGGGAGGTGTGACGCATGTCCAGTGTGAGCATGCTGTACAGAACGCCTAGTCATGCCCCACTCTCGCTAGGATCGTCAGGGCAGGAACTTTGGCTGTAGTCTATGTAGAGTTTCCTAACTTAGTTCATGTGAGCCGTTGTACTATAAGTAATATGAATATGTATTTTGTTTTCATCTGAGTCAACGAGTTCTATTTTATATCATTAGTTATAAGTATTGTGTGTAAAACTTATTTGTAATGATGGGAGAAGCGGCAGCCACAGTTGGGGGTCAGTGGGTGCGCCATGCGGGAGGTGGGCCTAACTCACTAGCACTCCCCCCCCCCCCTCCCCCCTCCCCTCAGTGCTAGGAAAGCCTTTGTCTATCCCAGAGGAGAGAGAGAAATTACGTAATGATTGTCAGTGGGCGGTCCTTAGTAGTTCACGTTGGGCTCACTAGAGGGCCGAGTATAAAAAGGGAAGTCTAGCCATTTTTTGATCAGAACTCATTAGGCAGAGCGACTTCTCATTTCCCTTGCTAACTATATATATTCTTCTGACTGATGTGAACTTTCTCTACTACCTTACATTCTTATCTCCTCTTTTCCCTACCCTTTTTAACTTCCATGGTCCCGTTGGTGCAGAGCTAGTCAGCCAACGTATTATCGCTTGAGTTCTCATGAGATACATGCCTATTAGATAGCCTATTTTGGAAGGGTTAACTTAGAATAGGATTGATTTATGTTTGTTGCACTTGTCTATGCATTTCCCTGTGTGTTATTATTATTCCTGGTTTCTGCTAGTCTAGGTAATGCTAGACTGGGGTAAGGCTTTTCTGTGTTACGAGTTGTTGTTTGATGCAGTGGTTAAGCGATAAACCTGCATACTCGTTTCGGTTCAGTGAAGCCTAGGTTGTCTTCGCGGCTGACTGTGTTGAGTTAATAATTTACAGTGCGTGAGGGCAAGAGCCTAACCACCCTGTATTTTATTAACAGCTTGTTTTTACTTTGTCAAGGAGCCGGGAGAAAACCAGATACAAGGGATCTGGATTTCTCAAAGTGCACTTGTTAGTGTTAACGTAATACTTTAAACAGTTGTGAGGACTTCGCTAGGCTACGAGCCGTTTTTGCTCAGTCACTGCTACCTTTTGCCCACAGTACCCCAGCTAGACTTTACTCGATTAGTAGATACAGAATAGTATTGAAGCTTTCCTTATGTATGATATTGTTTATGCACTATTGATTTCATGTGTTGCAAGCTTGGCTACTTTAGTGATTAGTGGCCCACGAGCACAATCCGAGTAGGCTATTGCCGTTGCATTTGCGGAGTACTTCTTTTTAATGTTTGCCATTTACTATTGCATATTCTTTTAATTATTCTTATGCCAATTTAAACCTGTAATAGTATTTAATTGCCAGTGTTTTTCTTATTGAATTACTGTTCAAAATCCGATACGTACTTCTTACGAGCATCCGAGAAGCATCTAACTTTTTTCAGAAGATTCCTTGCTCGATGCTTAAGGACTATTAATTAACGTAACGTAATAGTGCCGATCCGAAGTAGAGGGTGGAGGACTTCTTAAGTTCTTAGTCAAGGGTGGATTACTTCGGCTTCGGCCAACACTATTCTTTGGTGTTGTTGTTTCTTACTTCTTTGTTTGATTGTTGACCAGACTAGAGAATTCCTGTCTTTATTAGTCTGTTGTTGAACACTAGTACCGAGTTCTTGTATACCCCGTTATAGCAGATTGAACTCTGGAGGGTATTGGTGTTTTTTGTTCGGCTGGCAGTACTCAGGGGTTGGGATCGTGTGTTTCCGTTGTGGCAGCGAGCCGTATTAGAGTCCTGATTGAGAGCCCTTGTGTACCCGAGTGCCAGGTCGTAACAGTACTCTGCTCCTCCTGCTGCTGCTTTGTTGATCGCTCGTACTGGACATCAACCATAACAGACACTTCCTGCTGCTGCTTTGTTGATCGCTCGTACTGTACATCAACCATAACAGACACTTCCTGCTGCTGCTTTGTTGATCGCTCGTACTGTACATCAACCATAACAGACACTTCCTGCTGCTGCTTTGTTGATCGCTCGTACTGTACATCAACCATAACAGACACTTCCTGCTGCTGCTTTGTTGATCGCTCGTACTGTACATCAACCATAACAGACACTTCCTGCTGCTGCTTTGTTGATCGCTCGTACTGTACATCAACCATAACAGACACTTCCTGCTGCTGCTTTGTTGATCGCTCATACTGTACATCAACCATAACAGACACTTCCTGCTGCTGCTTTGTTGATCGCTCGTACTGTACATCAACCATAACAGACACTTCCTGCTGCTGCTTTGTTGATCGCTCGTACTGTACATCAACCATAACAGACACTTCCTGCTGCTGCTTTGTTGATCGCTCATACTGTACATCAACCATAACAGACACTTCCTGCTGCTGCTTTGTTGATCGCTCGTACTGTACATCAACCATAACAGACACTTCCTGCTGCTGCTTTGTTGATCGCTCGTACTGTACATCAACCATAACAGACACTTCCTGCTGCTGCTTTGTTGATCGCTCGTACTGTACATCAACCATAACAGACACTTCCTGCTGCTGCTTTGTTGATCGCTCGTACTGTACATCAACCATAACAGACACTTCCTGCTGCTGCTTTGTTGATCGCTCGTACTGTACATCAACCATAACAGACACTTCCTGCTGCTGCTTTGTTGATCGCTCGTACTGTACATCAACCATAACAGACACTTCCTGCTGCTGCTTTGTTGATCGCTCGTACTGTACATCAACCATAACAGACACTTCCTGCTGCTGCTTTGTTGATCGCTCGTACTGTACATCAACCATAACAGACACTTCCTGCTGCTGCTTTGTTGATCGCTCGTACTGTACATCAACCATAACAGACACTTCCTGCTGCTGCTTTGTTGATCGCTCGTACTGTACATCAACCATAACAGACACTTCCTGCTGCTGCTTTGTTGATCGCTCGTACTGTACATCAACCATAACAGACACTTCCTGCTGCTGCTTTGTTGATCGCTCGTACTGTACATCAACCATAACAGACACTTCCTGCTGCTGCTTTGTTGATCGCTCGTACTGTACATCAACCATAACAGACACTTCCTGCTGCTGCTTTGTTGATCGCTCGTACTGTACATCAACCATAACAGACACTTCCTGCTGCTGCTTTGTTGATCGCTCGTACTGTACATCAACCATAACAGACACTTCCTGCTGCTGCTTTGTTGATCGCTCGTACTGTACATCAACCATAACAGACACTTCCTGCTGCTGCTTTGTTGATCGCTCGTACTGTACATCAACCATAACAGACACTTCCTGCTGCTGCTTTGTTGATCGCTCATACTGTACATCAACCATAACAGACACTTCCTGCTGCTGCTTTGTTGATCGCTCGTACTGTACATCAACCATAACAGACACTTCCTGCTGCTGCTTTGTTGATCGCTCGTACTGTACATCAACCATAACAGACACTTCCTGCTGCTGCTTTGTTGATCGCTCGTACTGTACATCAACCATAACAGACACTTCCTGCTGCTGCTTTGTTGATCGCTCATACTGTACATCAACCATAACAGACACTTCCTGCTGCTGCTTTGTTGATCGCTCGTACTGTACATCAACCATAACAGACACTTCCTGCTGCTGCTTTGTTGATCGCTCGTACTGTACATCAACCATAACAGACACTTCCTGCTGCTGCTTTGTTGATCGCTCGTACTGTACATCAACCATAACAGACACTTCCTCCCATCACTGTTAAGGGCAGATGGGCCACTTTCTCCCTCACGCAAAGCCCCTTTAGATTTCAGATTTTAAGACGTTCAGCCCATTACTTTGGCGATATTAAGACCTGCCCCTTTTCTTTGTCAATATTAAGACTTTTTGTGTCATTTACGAGTCGATCTTTTTCCTGGCGAGCTATAGCGAGCCTGTAATTTAGTAGGCGGGAATTTGTTTTACCGAAAAATGTACAAATATATTTTGAAGGAGGATCCTGGGGTTGTGTATTAAAGTTTGATGGAGGTCTAAGGGAAAAGAAACAAATATAATACATTGATGAAAATATCGACCAGTTTGATAAAGTATAAACTGACTAGTATGTCAAGCGATTAAAACTATGTTGACATATAGATGACGAACGAGTTTTGAGCGTGATAAAGCACATTCATTTTGCATATAGTTCAAGTATATCTCACAAATTTTCGTGAGCTAATAAATGTTTATATACTCCCAGCCGGGATCGAACCTCTGACATTCAGAACGAGTATCCAAGCTTTTAATCCACTACACCACGGTGCGATAGTTCCCTGGATAATAGAGAATTCGTGATAATAGGCAACAATATGTTTGGAAACTGTAAAGCCAGATATATTTGTGGCAAATGCTGTCTCATTAATACAATACAACGTGATGATAAACATAAAAACAAATAAACACAAAATTAAGCTAAACTTATTCGAACTTTAAAGATCTAAACTACTGTAAGTATTCTCCCTAAACTTGTCCCCTAAGATAAATAGACACCGTACTAGTGACAAGACACAAGCTGGCGCAACAAGGTCGTTAGAAGATCATCGACAGACCATCCATTACGGTAACATCAAAGATTCACTCAACTATGGTAGCAAACATTGTTCTGATTCGTAAACAAATGGAGACACGAATGTTAGTTTTATAGTTTTACAAAGTGGCAATAACATTATATATACCATATACTAGATACGAATATGAAACAGCACAAACGCGAACTTCCCTAGTGTCCGTTCATTCTAGGTTGGGCAGACATCGTAACCTCTAACTTCTGTAACTTAAAAAAGGCTTGATCAAATGAGCTGTCAATGTCCACACCTATTCCCTGGCCAAGACTTTCTATCTGGTTGAATTTTTCGTTCGATTACCCTAGTCCTTTTTGAGTTATGAGAGGTTAGAGGTTACGATTTCTGCCCAACCTAGAATGAACAGACTATAACCAAACACGCTATTACAAAAGTGTCCATATTGCTTACAGATGCTACAATGATACGTTGGTTGGGGTGGCAGGTATAGACAGCAAGTTAATTGGTGTAAAATTACAGGTGGACCTAACGTTATACTACCGTTATCATCCAACCTACTGTACATGGGGCAGTTCGTGCATTAGACACGACATAGTTCCTTCCTATAATATAATTAATGTATTTCACTCACAACACCAAAACACCACCCAATGAAATTAGTGAAAGCATGTGCTCCACCCGGGATTCGAACCTGTATTTGATTAAAACATTTTTTATTTATTTATTTATTTATTTATTTATTTATCTATATATTTTGTTTAGTTTGCTCCCTATACTTTTATCAAGCTTACTAAATTACCCCCAAGACCCCCCTTCGAGATAATGTTGTGCATATGTGGGTTGTATAATGCTTCGGCCAAAGGCGGGTTCCTCTTCAATTGCAGGCTCGCTAACACTCGCCTGGAATAAATTGACACCCACATCGTACAAAGGGTTTAGTATAATGAGCAATGTCTTAACATTTCAAAACTAATGGGGCTAAACATGAGGGAGAAGGGAGACATGAAATAACCCTCACCCCTTCCATTTAGTCAAATGATAATGTTTGTGAAGGCGTAACTGGTATATCAACAACATGCATATATGGGCTCTGGAAAGAGGTCAGGATGACTCCAGTTGGTCCGGGGTTCAATCTTTTAAATACAGTGATATGTTTTCATAGTAAAAATTGGAGAGGAATTTTGACCTTTGCATGCAGGTATAGAAAGACCGGTACAACCTAACTTAGGCTAATCTAACCTAGTCAAATGCCGTGTAACTAATTCAACACACACACACACACACACAAAATGGCAAAAATGGTACAAGGCGAGATGGGTATCATATGGTTCACCTAAGCTGATGGCTACCTAAGCCTTTGGGCGAGACGGTACCGTCTATAGTGAGAATGGTACCATACAGATCCACCCTAAGCCTTCGTTTCCAATGTCGCCAATTGGCTAAAATACAGGCTACACACACATCCACAACCATTCCAACAGTACATAAAACACTTAACATGCATTTCACGCAATACATTCCCAGTTAAGGAGGCGCGATAATAATGAGCTTAGCTCGCATTGCGTGGATTCCCCTTGACGAACAAGTAACTGAGTAACACACACAATTACGGAGATGGTACATAAAAAAGGCAAACCATCCCCGGAGCAAACGGGGGAAGAGGAGGTGTAACGGGGTTGACAGGGAATTAATTTGTACATGTAATTTACACCAATGTAGATGGGTTATTATAAAAAATTCTTGAAATAAAAGATGCTATTAATATAAACAAGCCACACGTTCTATGTTTAACAGAAACTAAATTAAATTCTCAAATAAGAAATGAAATACTCTCAGGTGAAAATTATAATGTATGGAGGAGGGATAGAGTAGAGCAAATAGGAGGAGGGGTCTTGATATTCACAAGGAGGGAGCTTAAGGTAAAGGAGTTGCAGATGAAAGAGGTGGGTTCTGCTTCAGAAATAGTAGCAATAGAAATAGTGAGAGGTAACGAAGGAATTATAATAGTAAATGTGTATGTGCCGCCACGAACTGCAGCCTGGACCAGTGAGGAACACGAAGCAAATGCTGAATGAAACTTTAATAAATCTGGAGTATATTATCAAAGTGGCAGAAGATAGGAACACAAATATTATTATTACCGGAGACTTCAACAGTGAGAATATTGATTGGTCAACTTTAGAGTGTCCTGAGAGAGAGAACAGTTGGGGATGTTGACTACTAGAGTTGATGACAACATACCTGTTGCATCAACACATAGAGGCGCCAACAAGGGTAAGACGGAGTGATACTCCTTCATTATTAGATCTGGTTTTTACGAAATGTGCCAATGAGATATTTGAGGTAAGTTATAAACCACCAGTAGGTAAAAGTGATCATGTCGTATTAGACTTTAATTTTATATTGAAGTATGACTTATTACCAAGTAAAGAAGAGTTCAAGAAAGACCGGCTGGATTATCCCAGAGGAAGATACGACCAATTGCGAGAGTTTTTCCAAAAAATTAATTGGGAGGATAAAGTATTGAATAAATATGATATTAATGAGCAATACGAAGCCTTCTGTGACATATGCAAACACGGTACTGACAAATACATACCAATAGCCAAGGATTTCCCTAAAGCAAAGAATGATTGGTTTGGTGCTAGATGTTATAAAGCTAAAGTTGAACGTGATAGGTTATGGAAACGCTATAGAAGACACAAGAGTGATCAATCTTACGAGAGGTATAAACTAGCAAGAAATAACTACACCAAAGTGAGGAAACAGGAGGAGAAGGATTTTGAGAGAGGGGTGGTTATGAAGAGCAAAGATGATCCCAACATATTATATGGATTCATAAATAAGAGAACTAAAGTGAAGGAAAAGATCCAAAGGATCGTTCACAATGGAGAAATATTTGAGGAGCAGGACAAAATGGGTGAGGTTTTTAATGCAAAAATTCAATCGGTGTTTGTTCAAGAAAATGATGATGGTGATGATGCTTATGCAAATCCAATACAGAGACCAATCATGCCCATGAAAGATATTATAATAAGAAGGGATGAAGTAAGGGACTGCATGTTAGACCTACATAAAAGAAAGGCTATGGGGCCGGATCAGATTTCTGGGTGGATGTTGGGTGAATGTGCAGAGGAACTAAGTTTTCCCATAACAGAGATTTGTTTTAAATCTTTGTCCCAAGACAAGCTACCCGAGGTGTGGAAGGCTACTGATATTGTACCGATATACAAAAAAGGACCGAAAGAAGATGCAAATGACTACAGACCCGTGTCTTTGACTAGTGTTGTAGTAAATTTGTGTCTTTGACTAGTAAAACTACTTGAGAAATTGATCAGGAAATTTTGGATTTGTCACCTCGAGGAGAACCATTTACTGTTGGACTGTCAGTTTGGTTTTAGGTCGAATAGGTCATGTGTGTCAAATTTGTTGAGCTTCTATGACAGAGTGATTGAAAAAATGCAAGAACGAGACGGATGGGCAGATTGTATATTTTTAGATTTAAAAAAAGCTTTTGATAAAGTACCCCATAAAAGGCTTCTGTATACACTTGAAATGTGTGGAGGAATCACCGGTGGACTCTTAAAATGGATGAAGGATTTCTTAACTGGGATGAAAATGAGAACCGTCATAAGAGGAAAATATTCATCATGGAGTGATGTGATAAGTGGAGTGCCCCAGGGCTCAGTGTTGGCCCCATTGGTGTTTTTATATTTGTATACATGATCTGCCTCTTGGAATTAGCAGCTATATTAACATGTTCGCCGATGATGCAAAATTAGTGAGGAAAGTGGTTGATAACAATTGCTGTAAAATGCTCCAGGATGACATCAATAAGCTGTATGAATGGAGCCGAATGTGGAAAATGGAGTTCAACATTGATAAATGCCACGTGATGGATATGGGAGACGGCCAGGGAAGACTCCATGGGGAGCACAGTATGGGCGATGTAAGGTTGGAAAAGTCAGAGAAGGAAAAAGACTTAGGAGTTGTAGTGAACAGGAGATAAGATCCCGGTGACCACATCAACAACTTGGTATATAAGGCATAATATTCGTGGTGGGCAGATATTAGGGTAGCGTTTAAATTCCTAAATGAAGACATGATGAAGATACTAATAACACAGTGTTTAAGGCCTAGCTGGAGTATGCAGCGGTTGTATGGAATCCACACATGAAAAAACACATTAGTAAGCTCGAGAAATTTTAGCGTGTGATCACAAGATGGGTGCCAGGGTTAAACAACTTACAACATGAAGACTGGCTGTGCCACCTGGGGATTCCCTCACTTGAATAGAGAAGGGAGAGGGGAGACATGATAGCTTTATTTATGTGTGTTCACGGACAGGAATATATTGATCAAACACATTTTGTTTGGCTAGCGGTGGGGAGGACGAGAGGACATGACTATAAACTGTTGAGTAGGAGAGCTAGGAAGGATGTTAGGAAGTTTGGTTATCCAGATAGAATGATTGAGAAGTGGAATAAGTTACCAAACGACCTAGTGTGTGCACAAAGTATTCAAGCTTTTAAAGTAAAATATGATAAGTTAAAGGCTAACGGGACACTACGAGAGTAATCTCAATCCTGTAAAATACAATTAGGTAAATACAATTAGGTAAATACACACACGTACACACACATATATATATATATATATATATATATATATATATATACAGTATAATATATATATATATATATATATATATATATATATATATATATATATATACATACATATATACCGGTATATATATTAATATATATATATATATAATAATAATAATCTTCTGGTTAATTATATAGCGCCCGTATCTCCTCCTTCGTGGCTTTCTTTAGTCTATCAGAGACCATTATCCATTCCCCTTGCTCATGGGGAGATGGTAACCGCCGGCTGTATCCCAGATTTGTTTTTCAATCTGAGATGGGATTGAACGCGAGACCTTCAAGATGGGAATCAGGCAAGCTATCAACTGAGCCAGCCGGACGGCTATATATATATATATAATATACTGGTATATATATATATATGCATATATAAGTTTATATATACAGTATATACATATATTGTAAATAAAAGTAAATGTCAAGATCACTAGACGAGGAACGGTAATGACATATACGTGTTGCCTTAACTAGGTTGCAATAAAAGACCTCCCCTCCCCTCACACTCGCCTGTCACCTCTCTCTGTTGCTCGTACATCCAGTTCCGTTAGGGGGGTAGTGTTTGGTTTTTGGTCTATATACAGTTCCGTTAGGGGGGTAGTGTTTGGTTTTTGGTCTATATACAGTATATATTCATTTATTTATTTTTGTTTCCTCCCTAGACCTCCATCAAGCTTAGAAATACATCCCCTAGACCCCTTCTCAAAGTAGATTTGTACATTTTTTCAGTAGAAAAATTTCCCGGCCGAAGGCCGGTTACTTTTTAAATTAGAAGCTCGCTTTCGCTCGCCAGGAAAAAGGGCACGAAAGGTCTCCATATTGATAAAAAAATTAGGCGAAAGGTCTCAACATCGCCAAACTAACGGAACGAACGTCTTAAAACCTCATATATAATATGCTGAACATGAGGAAGAAGGGGGTGCAGAAAAGCGAGTACTATCCCCTTAATGAAACTTGTAATGTTGACGTAAATCAATAGTTACGACGCGTTCTAGGGAAGGTTTGGTGGTAGCTATAAGAGGCAATTTAAGCGGGCCCAACTCGCTTTCTTTCTTTTTCTCTCTCTCTTTGTTTGGTTTGTATCCATTCGGCCCCATTCAGCCTACTACTTTAAACGTTTACCCCCATCCAGGTGTCAATATTTTCCTGGCGAGCGGTAGGGAGCCAGCATATATATATTTTTGTTTTGACAGCAAGCTAAATTTGTACATTTTTCGATAGAAAAATGTCTCTGGCGAAGCCGGATTTCTCCATACAATGGCTCGCTATCGCTCGCCAGGAAAAAATCTACACCTGGATGGGGATAAACGTCTTAAAACAGTTTGCTGAATGGTTACAAGCCAGGAAAAAGAAAGAAAAGGAGAAAAAGAGAAAAAAGCAGGTGACCCCCCTTGCAGAATAATTATGTTCCAGTATTTTGTGGCTCTAGGACGTTTTTTCCTACTGAAATATTTACACATTTATCTCGAAGGGGGGCTTTAAGGGTGTTCTTTTTAAGTACGATAGAGGTCCAGAGAGAAACCTTATGAACAAAATAAATACATTAATAATTATAAAAAACGTAAATTCATAAAATACATATACAGTATATATATATATATATATATATATATATATAATATATATATACTGTATAAGTGTATATATATATATATAATGGTAAAGTGTATATATATATATATATATATATATATATATATATATATAATATATATATATCATATATTATATATATATATATATATATATATATATATTATATATATATATATTTATGTATATTATATATATATATGCATAAAATACAGTATATATATATATATATATATATATATATATATAATATATATATATGTTGGTAAAGCCAGGTAATAAATTTTCTTTAATACATACGAGGTTGAAAGAAATGGCAATTTCTGCGTTGGAAATTTTATTATTCAAAGTTTCCAGGTCTCTGATGAGTTTTCGCTGGGTGGCAGGAAGTAGATGAAGGAGATGAGCAAAATTCATGGTGGTACAGGGTTACATTAAAGTACATGATGATACAGGATATACGACGCGTTTCACTGGACAACCAGCATTATCAAGTAAGGAAGGAATGATATAAAAGGTAAACAGGAAGGGTATATATAGAGGGTGGAGGATCAGAGGAGGCGGAAAAACAGGGGGCAAAAGTCTGCTATTGGTGGAAGGGAAAACTAGGAGAGAAAAAAGGGGGTAACCGCTTCACGCATGCGCACTGGATGCGGGATGGTGGTCGATAGGTGGGGTCGAAGCTGATTGGCTGCGTGTCGAGGGGCGTGGCCTAAGTTGTGTGGCGCCTGCAGAAGACGAAGCTGAAGGAGGTAGCGCGGGGGGCTGCGTCAAGGGCACCGGGGGGCGAGGAGGGGTGTTAGGTCCTGTAGGGTAGTGCCTTTTGGCAGAAGGAAGGATCTGAAGGTCCAGAGTTTGGTTGTTGATGTTGGGATGTAAGGCTTGGATATATAAAGCTTCGAGTATAGGTAATCTCCTTGGGTCACTTTCTTTATCGAGTATGGTGGTGTGTTTCTCTAACTCGTTGCGTGTGGGTGAGGGTGGTTAGGGGTGAGATAGTGGTCTTTGATGGCTCCAGCCTGAAGGTGAAGAGTTAACCGACGTGAAAGACGAGTCTGCGTCATACCAATATAGGAATGAGGTCCACAGTCCTCATAATTACAGGTATGTTGGTAAATGACGTGATCGTCGGTCATCGGGCTCTTTATCTTGGTGGAGGCTGGTTTGTTGCGGAGAACGAGGTTGGAGGTCTTGGGGGATTTGTAATAAATTATTAATTTGATTTTGTTTTCCGGGTTGGTTGGGTGGACATGCTTGGAGATTATTTCTTTTAAGACGGCCTCGTCATTTTTGTGTTCAGAGGACATGTTATTGCGGTAGAAGATCTTAATTTCATTGGGGGGGTCAATGTTGGGAGGGCTTTGGGTGTACCATTTTTCAAGATGGTGGTTGATGGTGCTGGAGATGTCGGAGTTGGAGTATCCGTTATTTACTAAAACTTGGGATAGTCTTTCTAGTTCCTGGTGGGTGTCGGCCCAGGTAGAGCAGTGCGTGAGGGCTCTCCTAACATAGGCGGAGATGGAGGATAGAAGATAACGGCGGGGGCATTCACTATCACCGTTGAGGCATTGTCCTGTGTTAGTTGGTTTAATGTAGACGGTGGTTTTGAACCCATGGTCGTTCAGAGCTACGAGGATGTCGAGGAAGGGGAGTTGTCCATTGTTAGATTTTTCAAAGGTGAAGTTAAGTCCGGAGGAGGTCATGAAGCGACGCTGGAGTTCCTGTAGTTCGTGGAGGTCCTTGATTTGCACGAAGATGTCATCCACGTATCTACAGTAGACGGCGGGTCGTTGGGCAGCCAGGAGCTCTTCCTCGATGGTACCCATGAAAAAGTTCGCAAAAAGAACTCCTAGGGGGCTGCCCATCGCCACACCGTCTATCTGCTTGTACATGTTGCCCCGGGGGCAAAGGAAGGGGGCCTCCTTGGTACATAGCTCCAGTAGTGTTTTCAGGGCCTTCTCCGGGATGTCCAGTGTTGGTGTATCAGGGCAATGATAAATTCGACGTAGAATCATGTCAATGGTCCTATCCACTGGCACGTTGGTGAACAGGCTTTCTACGTCGAGAGAGGCGATTGTGTGGTTGTTGTTACGGGGGGCGTCTCGTAAAATTTCCAAGAAATCGTGGGCTGAGTTAAGGTTGAATTGGCTGGGCACGTAGGGGGTGAGGAGGTTGTTCAGGGCCTTGGCGATCTGGTAGGTGGCAGTGGGGATCTGGGAGATGATGGGGCGGAGGGGGTTCCCAGGTTTGTGTGTTTTGATGGTTCCGTACGCATAACCAGGGGTGTATTCTCCGACGAGTTTTTTAATCTTCTATCCTCCATCTCCGCCTATGTTAGGAGAGCCCTCACGCACTGCTCTACCTGGGCCGACACCCACCAGGAACTAGAAAGACTATCCCAAGTTTTAGTAAATAACGGATACTCCAACTCCGACATCTCCAGCACCATCAACCACCATCTTGAAAAATGGTACACCCAAAGCCCTCCCAACATTGACCCCCCCAATGAAATTAAGATCTTCTACCGCAATAACATGTCCTCTGAACACAAAAATGACGAGGCCGTCTTAAAAGAAATAATCTCCAAGCATGTCCACCCAACCAACCCGGAAAACAAAATCAAATTAATAATTTATTACAAATCCCCCAAGACCTCCAACCTCGTTCTCCGCAACAAACCAGCCTCCACCAAGATAAAGAGCCCGATGACCGACGATCACGTCATTTACCAACATACCTGTAATTATGAGGACTGTGGACCTCATTCCTATATTGGTATGACGCAGACTCGTCTTTCACGTCGGTTAACTCTTCACCTTCAGGCTGGAGCCATCAAAGACCACTATCTCACCCCTAACCACCCTCACCTCACACGCAACGAGTTAGAGAAACACACCACCATACTCGATAAAGAAAGTGACCCAAGGAGATTACCTATACTCGAAGCTTTATATATCCAAGCCTTACATCCCAACATCAACAACCAAACTCTGGACCTTCAGATCCTTCCTTCTGCCAAAAGGCACTACCCTACAGGACCTAACACCCCTCCTCGCCCCCCGGTGCCCTTGACGCAGCCCCCCGCGCTACCTCCTTCAGCTTCGTCTTCTGCAGGCGCCACACAACTTAGGCCACGCCCCTCGACACGCAGCCAATCAGCTTCGACCCCACCTATCGACCACCATCCCGCATCCAGTGCGCATGCGTGAAGCGGTTACCCCCTTTTTCTCTCCTAGTTTTCCCTTCCACCAATAGCAGACTTTTGCCCCCTGTTTTCCGCCTCCTCTGATCCTCCACCCTCTATATATACCCTTCCTGTTTACCTTTTATATCATTCCTTCCTTACTTGATAATGCTGGTTGTCCAGTGAAACGCGTCGTATATCCTGTATCATCATGTACTTTAATGTAACCCTGTACCACCATGAATTTTGCTCATCTCCTTCATCTACTTCCTGCCACCCAGCGAAAACTCATCAGAGACCTGGAAACTTTGAATAATAAAATTTCCAACGCAGAAATTGCCATTTCTTTCAACCTCGTATGTATTAAAGAAAATATATATATATATAATATATATATATATATATATATAAAACAAATAAACGATTGCACCACTTTTCGAATCCCGGGCAGGACTAGACTATTTGAGCAAGTTTCCTAACACCGGGGGCCTCTGTTCACCTAGCAGTAAATAGGGCCCCGTAGTTATAGTATTTTTATTTTGTCCAGCTGATGGTAAATTAATTCCCTTAGCATCTGATTTATCGATTTGTAATGGAACAATATGATACGGCTATATCTCTGCGTCAAATTATCCAAATAATCAACATAATTCGATACAAAATTTTGGTAATAGCCGAGTACAGGATGGCGAAATAGCAATTAAATATACCATCTATCTATCTATCTATTGCCTGCCGCCGTGATCCCCGAAGGGGTGGCCACGAACGAACCACCCCCATGCACACCTGTCCCTGGTCAGTCGACGCCCCTCCCCCCAACCAGCACCGCCTTCGTTCATATACTTCCTCACTCCATCATTCCACCTCTCTTTCGGTCTACCTCTCCCTCTCTGTCCCTCCACATCGCTCTCGTACACCGTCTTAGTCATTCTCTCGCTTTCCATACGTTCCATATGGCCGAACCATCTCAAGTTGTTCTTTTTCACACTTTCCAGCACATCTACCTCCACACCACACCTCCTTCTTACTTCCTCATTAGTCTATCTATCCCTCCATGTAACTCCGCACGCACTTCTTAGGTAATTCATTTCCACTGCTCTCACTCTTGATCTGAGTCTTTCAACCACCGTCCATGCTTCGCTTCCGTAAGTCAGTGTCGGGATTACCACACTGTTATGCGAGGACTTCTTCACTTCCATACTGACCACCCTATTTCTTGTTACTGCTTTCAGCGTTCCTACAACCCTCTTCCCCTGTTGTACCCTCATCCGCACTTCTTCATCCATAGTCCCATCTTTACTCAACACACTGCCCAGATACTTAAAAGAGTTGACGATCTCCATAGCCTGACCGTTCAGCTTCACCTCACACTCTGTGACTTCACCCCTTTCGAAGACCATAACCTTGCTCTTCCCCGCATTTACCTTCAAATTCCGTTTTTCGCACAATGTTCCAAACTCATTTACCAGACCCTGCAACTCCCATTCATTATCACTCATCAGAACTGTATCATCCGCAAACAGCAGTGTAGGTAGCTTCCACTCAATTCCCTCCATTTTCAGCGATACACCAACATCCACTGCTCTTGATAGTATTTCTTTCATGACTCCATCCATATATACAGTAAACAACCACAGGGACATCACACACCCCTGTTTCAAACCAACATTCAGGTCAAAGAACTCGCTCTGCTCACTCTCCACATGCACTGCCGCCTTTGCACCCTCATACATGCTCTTCACTGCTTTCAGCAACTTGCCATCTACTCCGTATATTCGAAGTACTTTCCACAAACCTTCTCTATCCACTCTGTCATAGGCCTTCTCCAAGTCCATAAAGGCAACATACCATCCGCTGGGAAAATAAAAGTGTACTGTACGGTGGCGCTATATAATAAGTTATGTCTCAGCCGTCAATACATTTGGCTCACTCTGTGCTGTATTAACGTCTGTCAGATGTTCAATAAGGTTGGTAAGTGTATGAATAGGATTGCATATCCTTCTCGTAATATTGCAGGGCTCATTTGTATTGTCAATGTTCCGTGAACTAAATTTGGCGTAGATTACGTTGGGAGTCTAAACCCTCATATAGTTAAAGTGTTCAACCTGGCAGACTACGAATGCCAGTCTCCCCCCCCCCCCCAAAAAAAAAAAAATATATATATATATATATATATATATACACTGTTTATACAGTATATACAGTATAATACTGTATATATATATATATATATATATATATATATATATACCGGTATATATATATATACATATATATATTATATACATATGTATATAAAAAAAAAAAAAAATATATATATATATATATAAGGTGCTCATGGGACACAACCTTAACCTATTGAGTACCAGTGAAATGTGTTATATTGTATTTGAGTTATATTTAGTCAATACTATGCAGCTTACGGAGGATCTATTGTAGTTAAAAAGGTTGGCTGAGATAGTTTGAAGCCATATTAATTGCTAGAGGTTCTTCCTAAGCTGAATAAAACCTTGCAATAGTAGCCAGAATATAATGAAACGGACGTCCCTGGTACTGGGTTATATAATATATCAATAAATATATACCATTCTAGCTGTATTTAAACGATTGTATGTAGTTTAAAAAGGATCTTTGGTAGTAAGAAAGGGTTAAGTGAGAGAGTTCGAAACCTGGTAATTGCTGGAGGCCCTTTTTGAAACTGAATCAAATCATATAATAGTAGCCACAATAGAGTTAAAAGGACGTCCCTTGTACTGAAGGGGTTAAGCTCCCTGACTTTACCATAACAAAATTATAGTCAGCTGTTTGAGATGGATGCATGACGCCAGTAGTAGTAGGTTGATGGAGGAACCCAACTATATATATTTGTGTGTGCGTTTGTGTATGTGTATGTGTATGTATATGTGTATGTGTATGTGTATTTGTAAATGTAATTGTGTTGGCAAGTTAAGGGGGTAGGACTTGGATTTATGTGTATATATTGATGTATTTATTTATTTGTCAGTATCCTCCATCAAGCTAAGAAAAACACCCCATAGACCCCCTTCCAAGATAAATTTTTATATTTTTCGGTAGAAAAATTTCCCTGCCAAAGGCCGGTCCCTTCTAAAATTAGAGGCTCGCTATCACTCGCCAGGGAAAAAATCGACCCCTAAAGGGCACGAAATGTCATAATATTGAGAACCAAAAATGAGGCAAAAGGTCTCAAAATCGCCAAACTAACGGAACGAACGTCCTAAGACCTCAAAAACTAATATGCTAAACATGAGGGAGAAGGGGGTCCATAACAAACGACTGCTAAAATAGTTTTTGATGGGTTCAAGTACCATTTCGTCATTATCTTCAGGCGTGGCATCACATAATTTGATACTAAAATTAATTTGCATGGCCATAATATTATCCGCATCTCATTAAAATATCATTTTGCAATGTTACCACGATAGTTTACCTTCATAGTTGTGAATCCTCCCAAAACACATTAGATGTAAAACCTGAAAGATAATGAAACTTAATGTATTTATATTTTTGTATGTTGTATTTATATTTTTATTGTATTTTATTTATGTATTTATTGATTGATTGATTGATTTTTTTTATTTTTTTTTATTATATATATATATTTTTTATTTTATTTTTTTTTGGGGGGGGATAATTCTTAGATAGATAAAAATACAGTAATATGGTTTTGTTATGGGTAGTAAAGTAGAATAGAGATTGGTGCTTTTGAATACTTGCGTGCTTTTTGGGGGGCAAACTGTTCTATGTGCTCTTCTCTTGTCACCTCTTTTTCCTTTCTCGTGCATCTTGCTGATTCTCCCTACCCCTTGTGGGAGTAAGGGCTGGCTACTGAGTGACTGACTGACTGTATAGTTATGAAATGTTTGGGGCACACAAAAACAATTGGAGTATACTGAAGGATATATAAAACTAGTGTACCGTTTATCATTAGCTTTACACATACATGATTAACATTCTTCTTGTCGACACAGCAATGGATAATGTCCATTTTTCTGGCACCCCTTCTCTCTCCTGTTTAGCCCCATTGTTCTTTTAGATTTTATGACGTTCAGACCATTAGTTTGGCGATTATAAGACTTTACACCCAATTGATTTGTCAATATTAAGACCTTTCGTGATAATTAAGTGTCGATTTGTTTCCTGGCGAGCGATAGCGGGCATTTAATTTTAAGAGTAACCGGCCTTCAGCCGGGACATTTGTCTACCGAAAAATGTACTCATTTATCTTGAAGGGGGTTCTAAGGGGTGTTTTTTTACAGTTTGATGGAGGTCTAGGGAGGAAACTAGAAAACAAAATACTAACACTAAACACAATAAATAAGCCCATCTCCCCTTAAGATACTATTGTTGGGTTTATCACTAGCTTTAAGCCGGTGTCACACGAGAGCTTTTATAGTCAACATTCAATTATCAAAATTTTGCTGGCAATATTTCTAGAATATTTTGCACTGGTATCGGAAACTAGTCTGGTGAGAGATGAATTTAGGTGACAGAAATGTATTAAATGTTGACCTTATAACCTGCCAGACCAGTGTTGAGTATAAATGTTGAGGGGAAAAGCGTTCGTGTGATACCGGCTCTACACATACATGATTAACATTCTTATTGGTGGCGCAGGAATGGATACTGTATAATATCCATAAATAACACACTATATTAATTTTTGTGTCAATATTAAGACCTTTCGTGCCATTAAGGTGTCGATTTTTTCTTGGCGATCGAAAGCGAACCTGTAATTTTAAGAGTAACCGGCCTTCAGCCAGGACATTTTTCTACCGAAAAATGTACAAATCTATCTTGAAGGGAGGTCTAAGGGGTGTTTTTACAGTTTAATGGAGGTCTAGGGAGGAGATTTAAAAACAAAACAAAATCCAAACGCTGAGCAAAATAAATAAGCCCATCTCCCCTTAAAGTACTAATGATTAGCATTCTCCCTGGTGGCGTAGCAAGGGATACTGTATAATATCCATAAAGAACACACGATATTCACAGTCTGAATAGCATCAAGATAAAAACGACACTATTTGCATATTCCGTCAAAAGCTTCACGGGTCTACAGTATATTACAAATATATTCATTGAGGGGCTGTGGTGTACAAAGTACAAAGGAAATCAAGCAACAACAGTTCTGGTGACCCTTCTAGGCTGCTTGTCCTCCAAAACACTGAAGGATCAATTGTCCAAACAGTGGTTTAGAGTGGGTAAGGGAACATTGGAAAGGGAACTACTGCCCTGGAACTAATGTCCGTGGCAGGATTAGGAAGTTAATAGGGGACAGATGGGTTAGTAACTGAGGGGGGGATAAAATTAAAGTTATTCATTTTCAAACGCAGTCAGTCGCGGGTTTGATGCAAGATTTTTGTCTAGGCGAAGGTTACATGAATCAACGATGCTGCAGTCTATAACGTCTCGGGGAAGCCCATTCCACAAGTTGACAACTCGATTGAAGAAAAAATTCTTAGATTCGTGCGAGTTAAAAGATTTACCGATAATGTTGCAACCGTTTCCCTGCGTGTAATTAGATTGGTCGATAGTGAAGTACTTACTACAGTTCTTATTGTCAATGCCTTCGATGATTTTGAACACTTGAATTAAGTCACCTCTTAATCTGCGCTGGGTTAAAGGAAATAGATTTAATTCTCTAAGACGCTCCTCGTATGGTTTGTTCTTTAGGCTAGGTATCATTTTGGTAACTCTACGTTGAGTTGAACTCATTCTAGCTTGTCTACAGTATATCTGTTTGGTAATAAGGGCACCAGCATTGAACGCAGTATTCCAGAAGAGGGCGGTCTAAGGAATTGTAAAGGGTTAGGATAACGTCTTTCGATTAATGCTCAAATGACCTGCCTATAAAGCCAATTATTTGTTTTGCTTTCTTAACAACTTCTGAACATTGTTGACTCGGTTTTAGGTTACTCGATATTGTTACTCCCAGATCGGTTTATCTATTTACATTCTTAAGCTGAGTGCCATTCATCGAATAGTTTGCTTTCTCATTTAGGTATCCGATATGTAGTACTTTACATTTATCCGCATTGAAACTCAATATTTTTTTTTTTTTTTAAGAGACAATGAACGGAGGAAGGAAAAACACAGATAAAACAAAAAGGTCCATGTGCCTAAAGGCATCCTCCATTCATAAAATGTTTGTAACAACTAAATTTAAACATTTGTAGATTGTAAGTTTGTGGAAAGCAATTCGAGGGAAGTGAATTCCAAAGAGTAGTAGCTCTGGGGATAAATTAATTCTGATAACAGAAGTTCTGCATTGTGGAGGAGAAAGTGTAAATTCGTGGGCGCTCTCAGCTGCCCTAGTTCTACGGGGAAAGATGTGGAGAGGCGGCACAATTGAAGCAAGTTCCTCGGAACAATTGCAGTGAAAATATCTGTAGAATAATGCAAGGGATGCAACGTTTCTTCGTATGGATTATGTAGGAAGGTCCTGTGTGATTGCAGGGTTATTGATTAATCTAATAGCTTTAATTTGAATTTTGTCCAACTGCCTCAATGCAACCACTCCACTTCCATCCCACAGAGGTGAACAGTAATCCATCTGAGAACGCACATGACTTTTATATATTACGGCCAACTGTTCGCCAGTGAAGCATTCTCGAACTCTGTACAGGAGTCCCAGTTTTTTAGAGGCATTCTTAGCAATGCTTCTAATATAATGTGTCCAGCTCAAGTTAGTAGTTAATGTTACACCGAGAATGTCAATACTAGGGGAAGTGGGAATATTTACATCATTAAAAAATATATGGGAGTCAGTGAGATTCTGTCTTAGAAAATTGAATGTACTTGGTGTTCTGTGCATTAAAGGAAACTAGATTCTTTTGTCCCCATTCATTAATTCTAGAAAGGTCCTGGTTCAGAGAAATTGCAGTGTTTATTTTTGAATTTATAAGATCGGGTTGGGTGAAAGAATTGGTAAATGTGAAGGAACTGTGGAGTGTTGATTCATCTGCGTAGGAATGTATTGGATTATGAGTGGTAGATATGAGAGCATTGATATGAATGAGGAACAGAGTTGGGCCAAACATGACAACTTATCAAGATTGTGTTGCATATCGTCAACTTGTTCTTTTGAGAGTACGCTATTTGCAATTTTTATATTGTCAGCAAATTTTGAGATTGTACAGGTGAGACCCTCATCTATGTCGTTGATGTAAATTAGAAAGATAATTGGTCCTAGTACCGATCCCTGGGGTACCCCGCTACTTACATTGGTCCATTTAGATGCCTTACCGTTTATGACTACTCTTTGCTTTCTGTCGCGGAGCCAATTTTCTATCCATTTCAACACACCGTCTTGTATTCCATGCGCTTTTAGTTTTAGCAGTAAACGTTTGTGGGGAACTTTGTCAAAGGCCTTTTGAAAATCAAGGTATATAATATCTACAGCTTTACTCTCATCATAGAGGTTGAGGATATCGTGGAAGAAGTCTAAGAGATTTGTTAAACAGGATCGTTTGCTACGAAAGCAGCCGTGTTGAGTATGTTATTTTCCTCCAAGTGATTTACGAGTCTGTCTCTTATGAGCGTTTCTAGCATTTTACATACAACTGAGGTTAAGCTAATTGGACGATAGTTACTGGGTAGGGATTTGCTGCCTTTTTTTTAAATCGGTGTTACGTTAGCTAGCTTCCACTGATCAGGCATAGTTCCAGACTGCAAGGATTTATTGAATAGCAATGTTAGTTGTTTGAAGAGCTCATCCTTAGCTTCCTTTAGAACTCTAGGTGAGATTGTATCAGGTTCGGGCGTTTTATTTACATTGAGTTTATCTAAACATTTCAATACTTCTCTCTCTGTAATGGTGATATTGCTTAGAACATCTGAATTATCTATCTGAATCGGCGATGCTGTAGGGATATCAATGAGGTCTTCTGTTGTAAAAACTGATGCAAAGAAGGTATTGAGCGCATTACTCATTTGTACTTCGTCTTTGGTATATTCTCCATTTTCATCGACTAATGGTCCTACAGTTGAAGTAACTACTCTCTTCTTTCTGATATAACTATAGAATTCTTTTGGGTTTGTTTTACTTTGATTCGCAACATGTAACTCCAGGGTCTTTTTACTTTGCTTAATTAACCTTTTGGCTTTGCGTCGTAGTTCTACAAATTTCACCCGTTCTGCGTCATTTTTTGAGGATTGTAATCTATCATTTGCAAACTTTTTAGCAAGCAGATAGTTTGAAATATCATTATTACACCATTTAGGCTTATCATTATGGCCTGTACGCCGTATTTTTGATGGTATGCAGTCTTGCACTGCTTTTAGGTAAGTGTTTGCGAATGATTCCCAAGATGTATTTATGTCGTTATTGTTAATTAAAAAGCTCCAGTAAGTTTCTTTAAATAATGCTCTAAGTTTACGAAAGTTTGCTTGCTTGAAATTAGGGACTTTCTCGATGCTGCTATTTGGTTCGTTACTAGTAAACTTTAAACTGAAAGTTATCGTACGATGGTCGCTGTTACTGAATTCATCACCAACATTCAAATTCTCTATCAATTCTTCTTTTGTTGAAAGTACAAGGTCAAGGACATTATTTCCACGGGTTGGAGATCTAACAAATTGATATAGCGAACTCTCTTGCAAATTTGCATACAAGTCTTGTCCAGAGTGTGAAGTAATACTATCTCCCTATTTTATCTATTTTTTTTTTTTTTCTATATTCCAACTACTCCCTCTCGGGCATAGGCTGAGAGCCTGTACATTCCACCGCCCAACACGGTGAAGCCCGTGAGGTCTTGTTCCAGTCTGGGGAGTGAGACATGCGAAGCATCCATCATGGCTCGAAGCAGCTCCATCTCTGAAGCGGCCGGTTGCTTCGCTCAAGCGCTTCACCGTCTCACTCTCCAGACTCAGACCCTCACTCTCAGAACGCCACCTATTGAGCAGTGAACTCACTAGGCATTGTCCCCCTGTAACATATTTTGAATATGGGAATATTCATACAGTGTTATTTAATCAGGGAACAACGAGGGTATTTTTTTGGCATTTCGGTGGGCTTTGTGGTAATGCACTGATACTAGGTCCAGCACAAATTCAATCCCAATAATATCTTCCCATTGACATATCGGGATTTGAACCCGGGTCCATTGGATTACCAATCCAGTGGCATGACCACTCCACCACACCTCCCCTTACTTGGTCACAGGTAAATTGAAGTCGCCAAAAATTACGGTGTGAGGGGATCAGGGGTATCACACAGTAGCATTTATCGCCAAGGTTTGATCCACTAATATATTCAGGCAATATTTTGAGACGAGTGTGTGTGTGTGTGTGTGTGTGTGTGTGTGTGTGTGTGTGTGTGTGTGTGTGTGTGTGTGTGTGTGTGATGCCATGTACAAATACCGTAGTTTTCGTACCCTGAAATAAATGTATGTATATACATTTGTGCCTGAATATAATGTTCCCTGCATCTATGACTTGAAGCTTATTATCAATATAATTGTAATAAATCGCCCTATAGAATGTGGGCCTTCAATTTGTGTGTGGGAGAAAACAATCAGATAATACATCAATGGGGCCTTAAGGGGGGTCACCTGCTTTTGTTCTCTCTTTATCTCTCTTTCTCTGGCTTGTATCCATTCGGCCCCATTCAGCCTACTGTTTTATAAGACATTTATCCCCATCCAGGTGTCGATTTATTTGTGGCGAGCGATAGCGAGCCAGCATTTTATGGAGAAATCCGCCTTCGCCGGAGACATTTTTCTATCCAAAAATGTACAAATTTAGCCTGCTGACAAAAACATAAAAGATTACGCTGGGAAAAATCGACACCTGGATGGGGATATACGTCTTAAAACAGTAGGCTGAATGGGGCCGAATGGATACAACCCAGAGAGAGAGAGGTGGGCTCCCTTAAGTTATGAAGTTTCCCAACTGGGTGGGATACACAATTTGGCCGGCCGCCACCACTTTATTTGGCGCCCATGAATAAATTACTAGACTACTTGGCTTTCATTTTACCAACGTCAGGCAGAAAGGCAGGATATATGATGAATATAAAACAATATAATACAGAAGCGGAATTGCTTAATAAATAACAAGACTAAAAAGATCGTTATAATGTATAGATACTTTAGCTATACCATTAATGGATATTACAAAAGGGTGCCTCAGTATTACAAAATACAAATAAGCCTTCCATGCACCCTTTATATATTGTATAGGGCGAATAAAGGAGATGGGTTAACGGAATGTACTTAAAATTAACAATGAAGAGAAAAGGAATATAATATGCAAATAAACGCCTTTAGCATAGAGAAGTTTTGTAAACAATGTATTCATGACATCACTACACATAAGTTTTGTAAACAATGTATTCATGACATCACTACACATAAGTTTTGTAAACAATGTATTCATGACATCACTACACATAGTTTTAAACAATGTATTCATGACATCACTACATAAGTTTTGTAAACAATGTATTCATGACATCACTACACATAAGTTTTGTAAACAATGTATTCATGACATCACTACACATAAGTTTTGTAAACAATGTATTCATGACATCACTACACATAAGTTTTGTAAACAATGTATTCATGACATCACTACACATAAGTTTTGTAAACAATGTATTCATGACATCACTACACATAAGTTTTGTAAACAATGTATTCATGACATCACTACACATAAGTTTTGTAAACAATGTATTCATGACATCACTACACATAAGTTTTGTAAACAATGTATTCATGAATCACTACACATAAGTTTTGTAAACAATGTATTCATGACATCACTACACATAAGTTTTGTAAACAATGTATTCATGACATCACTACACATAAGTTTTGTAAACAATGTATTCATGACATCACTACACATAAGTTTTGTAAACAATGTATTCATGACATCACTACACATAAGTTTACATGAATTTATGGTATTGGGCAAGGATAGCCATGCTATCAGGAAGGTTTAGGGTCCCACATTTTCCTCATGTTTAGCCCCATTAGTTTTAAGAGTTTTAAGACATTCAGCCCAATACTTTGCGAATTTAAAGACTTTTTGCCTCATTAATTTGTCAAAAATAGACTTTTCGTGAAACTTAGGTGTCGATATTTTCCTGGCGAGCGAAAGCAAGCCTGTAATTTAAGAGGAACCGGCCTTCGGCCGGGACATTTTTCTATCGAAAAATGTAAAAACTCATCTTGAGGGATTAGCCACCTGCTAGCTTAAGGGGGGTGACCTGCTTGTTTCTCTCCTTTTCTCTCTTTCACTGGTTTGTATCCATTCGGTCCCATTCAGCCAACTGTTTTAAGACGTTTATCTCCATGCAAGTGTTGATATTTTCCTGGTGAGCGGTAGCGAGCCAGCATATTTGTTAAAATATTTTTGTCAGCAGGCTAAATTTGTCCTTTTTTTGTATAAAAAAAAGTCTCCAGCGAAGCCGGATTTCTCCATACAATGCTAGCTCCCGTTGACACCTGGATGGGGATAAACGTCTTAAAACAGTAGGCTGAATGGGACCGAATGGATACAAGCCAGAGAAAGAGAGTAAAGGAGAGAAACAAGCAGGTGACCTCCCTTAAGCTAGCAGTCGGCTCTCGTGGTCACAGGTTCGATACCCTGGGCGTTAGTCTCATGGAAGGGGACAGTGGCTGAGTTTTGGTATCTACTTAAAAAAAAAAAAAAAAAAAAAAAAAAAAAAAAAAAAAAAAACAATACATACGAATAGGAAAACATAGGGAATGGGCCTGAGCAAATACATACACACATACATACATACATACATAAATGTATTAATTTATTTCTTAGTTTACTCGCTAGACCTCCATCCAGCTTAGACAAACACCCCCTGAACTCCCCTTCAAGATAAATTTGTAAATTTTTCAGTAGAAAAATGTCCCGGCCGAAGGCTGGTTCCTCTTAAATTTACAGGCTCACTATCGCTCGCCAGGCAAAAGTCGACACCTAAATTGCACGAAAGGTCTTAAAATTGACAACGAAATGGGACGAAAGGTGTTTAAATCGCCAAACAAAGGGGCTGAGCGTCTTAAAATCACACAATTAATGGGGCTAAGTATGCGGGAGAAGGGGTCCCCCAAAAAGCAACTACCTGCCCCTTAACCCCTAACTAGCGGCGCGCAACATAAGTCGAGTATAATAAATCTGGACTATCTGGCGGCGCGCGACATAGGTCGTGTGGCAATTTCAGCACGTAATGTTGCTGAGAGAGAGAGACAAGTGGTGGCAGGAGAGTAGCGAGCGTATGACTGCTCCAGACCACCGCGGCGAACCTACTGACACGAATCCCACCTCCTCCCTCCCTCTCTCACTCGCTACATACTGAATTGTATGGGGAAAGTACCGAATTACATGCTTTTTGCACTCGTGTTGCGCGGTTGTTGCAAGAAAACTAGCAGTCATAAAAGGATCGTTGTGGTGTCATTGGAAAGCTCTGTTTATGCTCTTTCAGGGATAGATACTTGTTTTACGCTCTGGGTCTTATTTAGGCATGAAAATGAACACGTAAACAGCCCTATTTTGGGTAAAATCACCCCGCTGGTGGCTACATATTATATACCGCCTAGGCCGCTCTTAAGGTGTTAAAACAATTGCCATAATGTCCACACACACCTGTTACGACCGGCACTACGAAATAAACAAGGGCACTTAAGAATGGACTAGATGATATGCTATATCTGCAACAACGGTACGCTAATTCCAAACCCTCGAACTATTACGCCGGGGAACAAAACACTTAAAACCCTCCAGAGTTAATCTACTGGATAACGGGGTATCAATTAACTGGGTTTTAGTGCACTTCTACAAAGGCTTACCGATGACGGCAAAGCCTACTCACAACCGGAGTACTTTATGTTAATAAAATGCTCTTAAGTAATAACAATGCTTGAATAAACTATAACAAGATTTAATAAAGGAGTATATGCTTACGTTAACTTTAGTGTGAGTCTGTACTCAACACTAAACTCTACAATGCTCTATGAAAACACTGGAAGTCTAGTCCTACAGCAATCAGATAAAGAATCTTCTGAAAACGTCTGATGCTCTAAGATGCTCGTTAATATAGAACAGAAATAATGCAGGGGCAGAACACCAAAGCGTGTATCTTAAATACACCAATAAGTAGGATACATATATATATAACAAGGGAGTGCAACAACTCTGTGACAGCACTAATAATCGCCACTCAAAACAGTACTTCCTTAGCCAACGTAACAGCCAAACTGGGTTGTGCACTATGCATCAACCTAGGCTAAATAAGGCGTGAATAATTCCTAAAGCATACACAATTAAAGTTAATAAACACAATGCTGTCTTTCTCACTAATAAAGTCTAGCAGTGGCATAAAAGGTACTAGGAAACTAGGCAGAGCGCAAGCATGCTCGTAGCCTACTGTCTCCCCTTGAACAGATTTCCCTTATGTTACGTTAAGTGACTAGGAGGCTCTCTTGGTAAGTCCAGATCTCAAGTATCTGGTCTTACCCTGGCGCTCCACAAAGGTCAACAAAATGAGGCAGCAAGCATACAGGTAAGTGTAGGCAAAATCCCTTCACCTGTATACTGCTACACTCACAAAGGAAAATATGCGCAAGGGTCACAGGCTATCTAGCTTCGTCGATGTTGTACAGGCTCTGACTTGCCACATACATAACTCAGACAACGACCAAAGATACCTTCCACTGTCTAGCATTAAATAATAAGAAAGAACAGCTCAATAATTAGAAGCACCCCAGCACTATGGTACCATTTGACTATGACTCTAATAATCCCTAAAGCTAGTGCAAACATATATGGAGAACTGGTGCTGGTAATACAACTGGCCGACTTTGGAAGTCGTATGCAGAACCAGAAGGGATAAGTAATTGAATAAAGATGAGAAGTATGAAAACTAAGAATTTCAGAGAGAGCAATAGTAGTTAGATGGGGGGACAGATTGCAAAGGACATGTAGGACCAAGCACGCTGTGTCAAGCTCTGCAGGAGAAATGTGGGCAGGAGCCTCCCAGCACTGACAAAGGCAGCAGCATCCAATCACAGACGACTACGTCATGAGGAGCAGGCGTCATATGACGCGCCAGGCCAGGCCCGCCAGCCAATCACGAGCGTGGGAAACTCCTCCGAGCGAGGGAGGCGCACGTACATACAGACGCACATAATACCACCTCACTGCTCGCTCTCTTTCTCCTTAAAACTTCACACAACATATCTTATATTCTAGCAATGATATAAAATACTTCCAAGTGTCACAGACAAGAATAAAGATCACCACTGATCTGTCTGTGACAACATGAACACTATGAAAGAAAGAAAATAGTTCTACGATTATTATAGCCCTTTTCACTGCCCTGGCGAGCGCTAGCGAGTTACGAGTGCATTCTGGCAAGGTGGCCAGCGTAACACACCACTCCACCCAAAGCTGTTATACTTGATGGTTTGCATGCAGGAGTCTCGTACCGGGACCTTTAATTTGCTTGGGTCATTCTGTAATCCAATTCGCAGGGTTTTTTAAATCACTGAAAGAGAGAGAGAGAGAGAGACTGTGTGTGTGTGTGTGAAATATCCAGGCAAGGAAGCGGTACTTGATTATGGATAATTATATTTCGTATGACTAATTTGTGTTCTATATGTATGCAGGAGACAAAATGCAGGTTGCCTGTAACGAGTGTCTCCCCAAAAACCAAAAGAGTGACAGAGCCAAATTCAAGGGAGTCAAAATGCTAGGACACACGAAGTTTGAATAAATTTAAGTCATAGGATGAAGGGAAGATTGATTGAGGGAGAGAGTTACAAGTAAAACAAGGTTTAGCCTTACAATATGAATTATCCCCATTAGCATGTATTGATTAACCATGAAATATAGCCAACTTTCTAATTGTTCTATTAAAAGTTCATATTTCAGTAATAGATCAACAACAAGACACTGTCTCTGCTCAACTCTCTAACCCAAGATTGAACTGGATGTGTGTGTTCATGTTATATTATCTGTTTACGCCACAGATAAGGAGTGGAAGACTTGCTGAGAACATATTTCCCTTTTAGTAGTGTCATTTGCTTGGAATCCGTGACCATTTTGTTCCAACCTTTTTCTCTCGATGGATTTGACAACCTGAACCATTTTAAAGGAAAATTAGCTCCTATGCCCCTCTGAAAAATGGCGGCTAACTCTGCTAGAGCCCAATATTCAAAATGGCCGCCAACGCCATCTTGAAAAACATGAAATGTAATATCTCTGGCATCAGATGAGCTACAAGGACGAATGAGGTGTCCTTTTTCACTAATTCGGGCATTACAAATCCACTGGAATGGTTATTGTATTGTATTGTATTGTATATTGTATTGTTATTGTATTGTATTATACTAATTGTACATACTAATCTGCCACTTCACTGTCACTACATGATTCACTGTATGAGCCACTATCAGAATCACTGTCCTCACTTTCGCTGCTATCATCACTGTTGTTCTCTGCCTGCGGTGTATATCTAATATTACCTTTTTTACTGTTTCAGATAGATCGCATGCCCATCTGATGAAAATCGCCGACTTGTGAAGTGACCGAAATAATGGATAATAGAAGAGAGAGTGAAGAGTTACCAGACAAGACATTAAATGAATACGAGTGCATTTTACTCTGTGGTAAGCGATGTACCGCAGATGATCGTTTGGAAAACATTACACCTGAGAAGTGGGAATCCATCCGGGAAAAGTCTTTACAATGGAAAGAACTTGATAAGTTTCAACATATACATGAAAATGTGGATTGGGAGAAGGGACCAAAGGGTCACCACATGCATAGCACTTGTTACACATCATTATCCAGCAAGCGCAAGCTCTCTCAAGCCGAAAAACGCAAACACAAATCCGAGGAACGTCTTGAAAGAGATGAAGCATCAGATCAACAAGACCCTTCCCCATAGGCCAGTGCACCTAAAAGGCTCCGCTCCAGTATGGGTGTCCTTCACGATAAGACTCTATGTGTGTGGTGCATAAAAGGGGCATACAAGAGTAGTGATCGTGACAAGCAGATTTTACTCCTATCAACAGTAGATGCCTGGACTAAATTCAAGTTACATACTGTCCGTCTGGAAGATGAGGTCATGAGATTGAGACTTGACACTCTGATTGCATCCATCCCAGATAGTCAAACAGCATTTGGGTTGGAAATCCGCTACCATCGTGCGTGCTGGCGCAAATATGTAAGCGACCACAAGCCCCTTTCAGATGAAAGCACTCAACATCTGCAGCGTGTAAACCTCCGAGAGGCCCAAGCTCTCTTCTTTCATCATATTCCTCAAGTCATCTTCAAAGACCATGAAATTCGCACACTGCAAGGCCTGCTGCAGGACTATAAGCGCATTATCTCAAATCACGGACATACCTCAGTAGTAAAATCCAGCTACTTAAAGGAAATTCTCGTCAATGAATTTGGGGAAGACATCGGATTTCATGAACGCATTCAAAAGAATGTGAGTGAACTGGTATATTATACAACAGCAGCAGGTACATACATCGAGGCGGAAATATCTTCATTGGGTGTCAGCAATGATCAGATGGCGATGAATGTTGCGGCACGACTCAAAGAGCAAGTCATCAGGACAAATACTATTCCCTGGCTCCCGTATATACACGAGTTGGAGAGAGAAGAAGACCTCAGTGAGCTCCTGCTGAAGCTGCTCACATGGCTGAAACACCCAAATAAGTCTGCAATTGATGACAGTCCATCCGTCCGATCGATTGCATCTATCCTCACAAGCTACATCACTGGAAAATGCACTGCATTTGAGATAAATCGCTCTGTCTTGCTACATGGACTAACCAAGAGTAGGGAGATAGTCGACATAATGCACAAAGATGGACTGGGCATCAGTTACAATGACGTACTTATGCTGCAAGATTTTTGGGTAGTCAATGACCTCAAGTGCTCATCTGATTGCCCCTTCGAACTAGCTGAGGGTAAGCCTGCTATCGCTATAGTCAACAACGATGACTTCAAGAGCGACACACTGACCGGTGCTGGCCAGTCACACTGCACTAATGTCATGTTTGTGCAGCCAGAATCATTTGATACAGAACTTCCTTCCGAGAATCACAAGGATAGACCAGTTCCCGGTGCCAACTTTGCATCAAACCTCTCGACAACTCTCAAAGAGCTCGGAAGTGAAATGCAAAAAGTCAACCCATACAAGACAGCGAAGCGTGGGGAACCACCTCTCAGGAAGCCACCAGCTGATCAAAGTACTCCTCCTCCTGACACATCAGTGCAAAGAATTCGTGGTGTGATCCATGCATTGGCCAGGGCGCAAGATGACCGAACGAGACCTAAGCCAGAAGAACAGACTGTGCCTGGGTTTTCAGGGTTTCACGTCAGCATGTCAAATGCAGATGAGAAGAGTCGAGCAATATATCACATGACCTATCCCAACCCACCCAGTAAGACAATTCTCAATGATGTGATGTGTAAGCTTGCAAAATCAATCGAAGAAAAAAAGATGCCTTCTGCAATAATTGTTGGTGATCATCCTGTCTACGTGCTCATGCTAGAGTTGAACAGTGAGAATGCTGAGCTGTTCAGCAAAATCTTACCATTCATGGCACCCTTCCACATCCAAATGTCGTTCATCTACATTATATACAAGAGGTTTAAGGGATCTGGCATCTCAGATGTGTTGGTGGCAGCTGGTGTTATAGCAGACGGGTCTGTTGATCAGGCCCTTCGTGGAAAACATGTTTAGCGAGGGGTTCGCTGCTTGCGACTATTCTACGAGACTCTGGTCCACCATGTCATAGACAAACGTTTGGAAGATTCCCCTCTATCTGAAGAAGTAAAGGCATCCCTTGCCAAGCTTCGACCTCCGATTGATGCACAGGAACTTGCAGATGAACATGCAGAGCTAGAGAGAAATGCTGAGCTGAAGGAGCTCGTTGATGCTCTCTTCAAGGACTTTGAGGGTGCCCCACAAGCAGAATACTGGATGTCATTCATGGAAATGGTTGAGGGTCTAACTCAAAATATCCATGCAATCAGAACAAGCAACTGGACTGAGTTCAAGTCCTCACTCAAGCTCATGCTTCCTTTGATGCAAATCTATGATAATGACAAGTATGGTCGGCCTCTCCCCGATTTCACCGCAGTGCTTGATACCCTTCCTGTCGATCAGGATGCATTCATGGAGAGTGGTATGTTTGCACAGTCAATGACAGGAAAACCATATTCGTGTGTCGCCCTCGACATTTGTCCTCACTGGGTGTGACCACAACTCTGGCTTCTATGGAGCAAGCAAGAAGCTCATCGCAGGTCGTCTGGAGAAGTCTAAAGAGGCACACGACCTGCTAGCAGCATGTGGTACACAGCTCCTAGTCACAGAACAGGTCATCAGTGATTTGGAGCAGTGTGTCATTCGATATGTCTATGGTGATACCAAAAGCAAGACCCTGGGAGATGCGAGGGCAGCGAAGTGGAGAGCTCAGAAGAAAAAAAGCACTCTCCGACTTGTACCTGACTTGGACAGTCTCCGTCCACACTTGGAGCGTGCAAACTATCTTGCATATTTGCAAAAGCATTACCAGCTCCAAAGTCACCCCTCACCGATCGGCCATGGATGGCATCTTGTAAATGGCGTATGTCTGCCTGTCCGTTCAACCCAGCCCCCACTTCCCCCATCCATACCACTGCCTACAAATCCGCAGGCAGAAAACAACAGTGATGATAGCAGCGAAAGTGAGGACAGCGATTCTGATAGTGGCTCATACAGTGAATCATGTAGTGACAGTGAAGTGGCAGATTAGTATGTACAATTAGTATAATACAATACAATAACAATACAATATACAATACAATACAATACAATAACCATTCCAGTGGATTTGTAATGCCAGAATTAGTGAAAACGGACACCTCATTCGTCCTTGTAGCTCATCTGATGCCAGAGATATTACATTTCATGTTTTTCAAGATGGCGTTGGCGGCCATTTTGAATATTGGGCTCTAGCAGAGTTAGCCGTCATTTTTCAGAGGGGCATAGGAGCTAATTTTTCTTTAAAATGGTTCAGGTTGTCAAATCCATCGAGTTTAGAGATTGTAATATCTGTCGCCCCCTTTCTTTGTTAGTATTAAGTCTTTGTGTAATTTTATCCTGGCAAGCGATAGCGAAGCTTATATTATAGTAGGAACCGGCCATCGGCCCGGACATTCTTATACCGATAAGCTTACATGGGGATGATTTTTTGTTAAGCTTGATAGAGGTTTAGGAAGTAAACTATGAATGCATACATCATAGTGAAAACAAAAAATATATATATACAAAATACCCCCCTCTCCCATTGATTGATTGATTGATTGATTGATTGATTGATTGATTGATTGATTGATTGATTGATTGGTTGGTTACTTACATAGCGCCTGTTCTCCTTGGGAAATTTAGATTTGTAATACATGTCTTATTTATCTGAAGGAACGTATAAACAAAATAGTACATATGTTACGTTCCCACCTACAAAATTGCACAGGAACGCGACCACTTGCGAGTTTCAGGCCATAAGGAAGTTGGCGCTGTAGGCATCGATAGTGAATAGAAATGCAATAATAAGGTAGGTTTCTGATGGATAAAAAGTATGATTAATTGGGTTTTAGGTATTTATAGATGTAGTACAACCATATTATAGCTGGTAAATCTGCTCATTATCGGCGTCTACAGCTCCAACTTCCTTATAGCCTGAAACTCGCAAGCAATTGATCGGTTTTAACGTTTGTTCATAAACAGCACCATTTTCGCGGGTAGGTGAAGGCCAAATCTGTAGCGACATATATTTTATTCATCAGGGAAATAACGAGGAAATAGACGTCCGAATAGAGAGCGGTTCACGGTCGGTTTAGTTAAGGAGAGATGGGCCGGTGTTTCTGGACCTCTTTCTCCCTCGTGCTTAGCCCCTTTGTTTTCAGATTTTAATACGTTTGCCTCATTAGTTTGTCGATTTGAGACCTTTCGTCCCATTTCTATATCAATATCAAGACCGTTCGTGTCACTTAGTTGTCAATGTTTTCCTGGCTAGCGATAGCGAGCCTGTAATTTTAAGAGAAACCGGTCTTCGGTTGGGACATTTTTCTACCTACAAATGTATACATTTATCTTGAAAGGGGGTTTGATTTTTGATTTGTTTTTAAGTTTGATGGAGGCCTAGGGAGGAAACTAAAAATTATATGAATAACTGAATAAGTAAAAAAAAAAAAAAAAAAAAAAAAAAAAAAAAAACACTATCCCCTTTTAAAGTATCGTCCAGGGTTTAACTGGACTCCCCGGTCCCCAGGGCGCTGTACCGAGTCCAAAATGCACAATGCCGTGAACACAGAAAAAGAACTGGAGAATTTAAACTCACAAAGTGACTAAATACTGTTTATAATATAGAGAAACCCGATTTGGCTCATTTTGAATGATTTTTTATATTTTTGGTCGATTTTGTCATATATTTATATTTTTAGTTTCCTCCCTAGACCTCTATCAAACTTTAAAAACATCCATTAGATCCCCCTTTGAGATTAATTTGTATAATTTTTCGCTCGCCAGGAAAAAAATAAACACCTAAATGGCACGAAAGGTCCTAATATTGACACATAAATGGGGCGAAAGGTCTTAATATTGACAGAAATGGGTCAAACGTCTTAAAATCTGAAAACTAATGGGGCTAAACATGAGGGAGAAGGGTGTCCAGAAAAACGACCCATCTCCTCTTAAGTCGAAATGGATGGATAACTAAAAGATAATTGTTCTCATTATGAAGCAATTTATACCCCTGTTCTCATTATGAAGCAATTTATACCCCTGTTCTCATTATGAAGCAATTTATACCCCTGTTCTCATTATGAAGCAATTTATACCCCTGTTCTCATTATGAAGCAATTTATACCCCTGTTCTCATTATGAAGCAATTTATACCCCTGTTCAGTACCGGTGACGTCCTTTTAACTGTATTCTGGCGACTATTAAACGATTATATTCAGTTTAGAAAGTGCCTCCAGCAATCACCCCTCTCTGTACAGGCAACATCATATTTACTTCAATCTGGATACTATTAGACGATTTTATTCAGTTTTAAAATGAGAAACCAGCAATTAACATGTTTAAATATCCCACTTATCCATTTTTGCTACCACAGATCCTTCTTAAGCTACAAAAAATCCTCTAAGTATAGCTGGACTAAAATATATAAGACGCCACCAGTACAGAAGGGGTTAAGAGGCTTCGAACTGTTTCACTTAACCCTTTTTGCTACCACAGATCCTTCTTAAACTCCTTACAGTCGTCTAGGCATAGCTAGAATAACGTTAAAGAGACGTCGCCGGTATAGTAGGGGTTAAGATTCTCGTTTGTCTTAAGCTTAATGAAATTATCTTTTATTGTTTTAGAATATTATAAATATGCCATTATTGTACTAAAACAGCTACTAGAAGTAACTTTAATCCAGTAACCGTTATGTTTAAATTAAGGTAAAAATATAATCGTCACTTATAACCAAACATATAATACTTAATTGTACAGTACACTCGACCAACAAACAATCTCTACACTGGTGAGCTGTAAATAATCTAGTGTGAACGGAATGAATCGGGTGAAACATACGTCTGTGAGGTATTATCATAAGATGTTGACCCCCTTCCAGAATGTTTAGAGCGTTAGTGTACAGATATTTTTTGGTCGAGTGTACAGTTTGGAATTAGAATAAACACTATACTATTTAAGTAATCTTATGTGTTAGTAAAAAACTTAGTATTGTGTTTTAAACGTATGAGGTGGATGAATATTATCACATTGAGAACGTGTGTGCTCGCCCTATTTACATAAATTATGCACATTACTATAATGAGTTAAGCGACAAACAGCATACATGAAAGAGTACAGACATGCTAGAAAGTTATGTTTTAGTACATTTTAGTTCTAACTATTTTCCCACATTTCATATAACAAAAGAAGCATGGTTACCAACGCTGGGCATTGTTTGAACATACAAGTTTTGTTTATGTATTCTTAGCAACCATACTCCCTTTTCTTACCAAAGACACAACCACATTTGAAAATGGAGGAATCACATTACTTTTGAGCGCTTACGTTCACCAAAAGCATTTTTAGAACTGTAACTCCGGATTGTATTTATTTGTTTTGTTTTCCATATGTTGTTGACATATGTGAATGTGGTCTTCTTACTCCATTATATGTGAATATGGTCTTCTTACTCAATTATGGATTTTGTTTTTTAGTTATTACTCTTAGCATAAAAACATATATTTTAGATTAGCAATGGCATCTAGAAATCATTCTGATTCGAAACCGTGAAAATATTACATTTTCGCGGTTCCGAGGTTCGAACTTTGGGGGTCGTTTTCTGATTTTGGATCCCTTATTGACAAGTCCAAGGGACTGGAGTTCTCGCAGAGAGGCTCCAGTCCTGACAATATTGTTGACTACAGTGTGCTGGCTTAATAATCCAATTGGGTTGATAGCCTCTGAAGTCCTATTTTAACAATAACAAGACAAGTTCTATTTTAGTGTCCTGTTCAGATATACTGTAGCCTATGTGTGATGGTATAAACTATAAAGTATGTAATTAGGAATGGTATTATCATATTGAACTGGTCAACATCTGCGATTGTTTATTTAATCTACAGATGCAACTTTTGTAAGAGATGTAAAGGCGCTACACAACTTTTAATGAAGACTGTACCTTAGTAAAGAAAAATGTGTTTGAAGGAGTACGTATAAAAGGTCTGGCCTAGCTGTGGGAACTTAACTAACACAAGAGTCTCAGCCTGAGGGGAAGTATAAAGGTTAACTTTGTCGAGGACTTTGTGTGGAGAGGGTTTTTTATTTATGTTTGTTTTCCTCTGTCACTGTGTAAGCTAGTCGTCTTGTTATTGTTCTTGTTTGTCATCTTCAGTTACATGGATGGAGTTTAGGCGATGGTGTAATTAGAAAAGATCGAAAACCAATCTGAGTGGGAGGATTACAGTAAATGCAAGAGAGGAAAAATATTGAAAAATTTACAAATTTAGCCTGCTGTCAATTTTGTTTTTAATTATCTGCTGGCGACACCTGGATGGGGATACACGGCTGAATTGAGCCGAATGGATACAACTCAGAGAGAGAGAGAGAGAAAAAAACACGTGTTAGGCCCCCTTAACCAGGAATCGATGATGATCATGATGTGTATCATGTGTGTGTGTGTGTGTGTGTGTGTTTGTTTGTGTTGAGGGGGGGGTGGGATTCTACGGTATGGAGGATAAACAGTGATTGAATGGATCTGGAAGATGTGCAAACTAGCATGGGAGGAGGAAGAGTGCCATATGATTGTAGGTCAGGTATAATAGTCTCATTGTTCACGCGGATGCCATAGTCTCTACCCCACTTATAACATTTCTTGGACTTATTTCTAATTATGGAGGTATATCTCTGAAAATAAATTAATGTATATATTTGTCTATACATCATCAACAACACAATCAATCCAGATAGTTAATAGTGTATACACAATACGTAGGGGTTCACAAATGTGTATTGATGAACAGATACTTAGACCACACAGGCCTTGCGGGTCCTACTAGGTGGTCCGGCCTTAATACTACTAGACAGAGACAGTTTATAGTGGAAGAACAGGTCAGTAAAGTAGAAGGTTCTCTCCCAACCCTTCGCTCCCTCCGACTAAAAAGGAGAAAAGGGAGTGTGTGGAAACTACATAGAAATATGTGTCAGCGTAGGAAAAGTGTATGGTAGGATATTAATAGACAGAGTGAGAGGAATAACGGAGGGATTGGTGGGTGAGGAACAAGGTGGCTTCACAAGAGGAAGAGGATGTGTGGAGCATAAATTATCTTCTCTCCGAGATAAATTCATATTTGTTTTCATCAACCCACCAATTAATTAACAAATAAACCTAACAAATGAAATCAGTGAAAGTAATAAATACATGTGGTGCTCCAAGGAATCGAACCTAGGATACTCACACCCCAAATCCGCACGCTAAGCATTACGCTATCAAGACAGTTAAAGTAGAGAAATATCTGGAGAAGGGTAACAAGATATATGCAGCTTTAATGGATCTAGAAAAGGCATATAACAGAGTGGAGAAACAAGGAATGTGAAAAATCCTAAAGATATATGGAGTAGGTGGTAAATTGCTGAGAGCAGTCTTGATAGCGTAATGCTTAGTGTGTGGAATTTCGGTGTGAGTATCCTAGGTTCGAGTCCTTGGAGTACCACATGTATTCATTACTTTCATTGATTTCAGTAGCTAGGTTTATTTATAAATTAAATGGTGGGTTGGTGAAAACAAACATGAATTTGTATGATGGTGCGCATGGAGGGCGAGTTAAGCGAGTTCTATGATTTGAAAGTTGGGTTGAAGCAAGGGTGAGTCATGTCTCCATGGTTGTACAATCTATTAATGAATGGAGTTATTACAGAGGTTCAAGGGAGAGTAATGGATACTGGAGTGATATTAATAAGAGAGTAAAATGAGTGGAAGCTCCGTGCTGTTAAAGGGGTACTGCTCGGTTTTTCAGGACCCCTTCTCCCTTTAGCATAATAGTTTTAGGATTTTAAGACGTTCGTTCCGTTAGTATTGCAATTTTGAGACCTTTCGCCTCATTTGTTTGTCAATGTTAAGTTGTTTCGTGTCATTTAGGTGTCCATTTTTTTCTGGCGAGTGATAGCAAGCTTGTAATTTCAGAAAGAACCGGCCTTCGGCGGGGACATTTTTCTACCAAAAAATTAACAAATTAATCTTGAAAGGGGGTCTAGAGGGTATCGTTTTAAGATTGATGGAGGTTAGTGAGAACAAAATATAGATTGTACGTTGGAACTCTTAAGTTCCCGTTACCACCTATTTGGATACCCGTTATTCAGGCATTGACTCACTCCGACTTCGATCCAAAGGCACATCACTATCTCCGAAATATATGACAAACTTTACCGAGCATCAATATGTCCAATCATAAGACCAAGGTTTTCATAAATTTGATCTCTATTTCCCTATCCTTATCACATATACTGTATATATATATATAGATATCACTTATCTTAAAACGAGCAAATATGTACCCGTAGGTAGTTACGTTAAGATAACTCTATTCTGGAGTGTCTCCACTCTGGCTTCCTATTTAACAGATGAACTAACTCAATAACACTGATACCACTTATAATATAATTCAAATAATATATCTCATTACATTGTCCGACATAATCACTATTTCAGAAATACCTATATTACCAATACTTTACACTTGATTACCTCCTAGATCAGGGTCACAATATCCGACTCAATATTCAACTCAATTGATACTTATATCATGAATACTATATTTATGAACTCACTAACTACTTATCTCCGGATTACAATATATCTCACAATAGTCGACTCACTTGTTACTTATGTCATGATTACAATACTTTATTACAATAGTCAGCTCATTAATTACTTATGTCATGATTACAAAATCTCTATTTAATGGGCAGGCGGGTTGCCCTTCTTAGATGCTATTACTTGGAATGCATTCCTTACAATAATCTCTTTGATCGAATAACGATGTTTCCTTTATAACAAAAAGTATATTTCATCATATGGACTAGAGTCCTTCCTAACTATTTCTCAAGCTAGGTCTAACCTATCAGCAACTATTATTTATCCCCTGGTTAAGGTTAAGGTTAAGGCCCCATTAATTGCTCTTTCCATTCACATATGCATAGCCTACGTGAGTTGCAGTTGGGATGTGTGTACATGCTTAGATTGATATACAGGATTCGAAGTTGCATAATAAATCGTAGGCAGTGTCCACCATTCTTTAACTGTCTTCGTGGTGCGATGCATAAGGTGTTGATATTCGGTGTGAGCGTCCTGGGTTCGAATCCACGGACTGCCACATGTGTTTGTAAATTTCATTAATCGATTTTAGGAGTATAGTTGGTTGTTGGAAGGAACATAATAATTGATATTGGTTCAGGGGTAATTTATCGAGAGGACTTCCCTAGTGGTTAAGGCCCCATTAATTGTTCTTTCCATTCACATATGCATAGCCTACGTGAGTTGCAGTTGGGATGTGTGTACATGCTTAGATTGATATGCAGGATTCGAAGTTGCATAATAAATCGTAGGCAGTGTCCACCATTCTTTAACTGTCTTTGTGGTGCGATGCATGAGGTGTTGATATTCGGTGTGAGCGTCCGGGGTTCGAATCTACGGACTGCCACATGTGTTTGTAAATTTCATTAATCGATTTTAGGAGTATAGTTGGTTGTTGGAAGGAACATCATAATTGAACAATTCTCATAAGCCCGTTTTCTCTGTAGTTGATAAATATTTAATCAGACTCCCATTCTAATCTTTTAATCTCTTTTTGAATCTTCCCCTTATCTTTAGTGATTACATTTATTTACTAACCTAGAAGATCCTATTCTATTGGTAGCTAAATGGAATGGAGCCTTCTCTATCAATAACAGCTATATTATCTCAACACTGCATCATTTTATTTTATCATTAGTCCAATCCATTTCTCTTTATTTTGTTCTATATGAACACATCTATTTTAATGGTTGGAACCACTGGGTTTGTCTAGCATTTATCTCTCTTTAGTAAGTCTGTTTCGGACCCATAACGGTCCTTTAAAAAGTATTGGGTATCTTGTCTGGAAAAAATTTCACCACCCCATGGCCGGCCAATATATTTTCTGGAATTCTTCAGTCTCATCTACCACTTGCCGTCCCTCTTGAATTGCTTGGCTGTAGACGACAAGCACCAGGATACTTAAGGTGTATCTGGTTGGCAGACGAATGCTGTGATGGGCCAGAGGTGGACTTTACTGGATTACGGCAAGCGAGCTGGTAGGCTGGAGCAGGCTTGGCCAAATTCGCATCACTGTCCAGGTGAGGAAGAGAGAGGTGGCTGCTAGCAGGTGAGTGGCTTCCGTGACAGTTGCGGTGTCTGGCGCCCATCTCCCTTTATAGTCCCGCCTCACGAATGGGCGCACTGTGATTGGTCGAGCCAGTCTCCCGGGCAGAGTTACCTCCAGCCTCGCCTCTTGATTATTTTTCTCTCCCTCCTCCTTGCTTATATCGTCATAATATTTCCCTGGGAGCTTGTTGCAAATGTCTTGTAGTGGCTGACGGGAGTATGAGGATTGCAACGGTGTAATAGACTTATTTCAACCAGGAGAAACGGTATGTGAATGGAGCTAGAGCGATTTAAAGGGAGGACGTTTATAATGCGGCTGGCTCAATCATTGTTTGAAGCGTCAAAGGGAGCTTGTGATTGGTCAAGCCTGAGGGTGTGGCAATGTTATGATACACACCAGCAATGTCAGGCACAGCTGGGTTAAAGGGATAGTCTAATCCAGCGTTCTGATTGGCTGGCAGGATTCTTACTTTAGTATTTAAGGGTAATTTCAAAATTATTTGAAAAAAGAAAAACAACTGTCCATGATCAGCTATCCAATTATTTGGTGGAATCAAATTTGATATTTGAATTTCAGCCAGATTTCAGAGGTAGTCGTTTGTCCGATGCATGTCTAATATACGGTATCTTTAACCTGACAAGCGCGATATAGACGTAGGTGCTAGGGTAGTTATTTGTGCATTTCTAGCCCTGGATTCTGACAGAATTCGTTATATTTACAATATAAACCATTATTTGTTTTCGGTATGCTTTTATTTTACATATATGATGTATATATGAACCTTCAAGAGTGCTAAAATAAGTGGGAAAAGCATTTGGGTGGTGAAAAACGAAGATATTGGCCACCCGGTCATAATCTCAGGCGAGAGAGAGAGACAGGCAGCCCTCCCCTCTCGCTGTCTGGGAGTCAACTGAGACGAGCGAGGCGGTGTGTGCCGGTGTCTGGGTGTTGCATAACGATCTTTTATGCAACCCACTTGTGCTACATTATCGCGGGAGAGAAAAATAACCGATAAATGATGATAATAAGAGGAAAAATAGGTGATAATTGAGGAGGGGAGGGAGGGGGGAATAAGGTGGGGAAGGAGGGGAGGGGGGTGGGTGAGATTTACATGGATGAGTACTGGAGGGGAATTATCTCACCTAGAGACAAATTCCTTTGTTTTGATAGGCCCTTTTTTTTTATGGAAGGCTTTTTTTATGGTCCTGCTTCCGTGAGGCCTATCGCGTTCCCTATAGGAAGCCTTCCGTGAGGCCTATCGCGCTTGCCGGGTTAAGAGTTACTAGAAACCAATATATCCAAACGTAATATTACAGAGCTTCTACCAAAAATCTTACAAATATCTAGGGGGTGTTTTTTTTATCTTGATGGAGGTCTAGAGAGGAAACTCACAAATAAATAAATATATATACCGAAAAACAAGCACTAACCCCTTAACTGCTTTAGCACGATGACGTCACTGTCATCATGTTCTGGTTACGTTTTCTTTAGCTTATAATCTACTCCTAGGACTTAAGGGGGCCCACCTCTTTCTCTCTCCCTCTCTCTCTGGGTTGTATCCATTCGGCCCCATTCAGCCTAGTGTTTTAAGACGTTTATCCCCATTCAGGTGTAGATATTTTCTTGGCGAGCGGTAGCAAACCAGCATACTTTAAAAAAAATAATTTGACAGCAGGCTAAATTTGTAAATTTTTCGATAGAAAAATGTCTCCAGCTAAGCCGGATTTCTCCATACAATGTTGGCTCGCTATCACACGCCAGGAAGAAATCGACACCTGGATTGGGATAAATATCTTAAAACAGTAGACTGAATGGGGCCGAATGGATACAAGCCATAGAAAGAGAGACAATTAAAGAAAAAATCAGGTGACCCCCTAAAGTGAGTAACTAATATATCACTAAATCCTCTGAATACCACAAGGAATTTCTTAAATTGGATAAAATCGTCAAATGTTAGCCAGAATCGAAGGTATAAAGACTTCATCGTAGGAGTAAAAAAGTCGATTGTCCAGGTGTTTTATGAGGTGCTGGTATGGCATAGTGTTTTTATACTAGAGCTCCATACAATGCCGGCTCGCTATCGCTCGCCATGAAGAAATCGACACCTGGATGGGGATAAACTCCTTAACACAGTAGGCTTAATGGGGCCGAATGGATACAAGCCAGATAAATAGAGTAACGGAGATAATAAAGCAGGTGACTCCCCTTAATAACTGGGGGAGTGATTGGTGTTGTAGTCCGTTCATTCTAGGTTGGACAGAAATCGTAGCTCCCAACCTCTCATAACTCAAAAAGGACTAGAGCAATCGAGCTAATATTGCTAACATTTCTAAGGGATGTATTTTTAATATTGATGGATGTTTAGCGAGGAAACTCAAGAATGTATTAATATGTATATACATTGACCAAAAACCAAGCACTCACTCCTGAATGGTGCGTGTAGTATCTGTGGGCTGTAGTGGTACCGTGGTGGTGGTGGTGTGTGTGTGGGGGGGGGGGGGGGGTCACAGCCAATTAGTGCCTGGCGAACGGGTCAGTCAGTGGTTGGGTGGTGTTGGGTGCTATGTTGATATCAGGAGGTCATAGCCACAGCCAGCCATAGACATAACAATAGTCACAGTCATGGTCATAACGGGACAGTCAGTGGTCGGATGGTGTTGGGTGTTGTGTTGATATCGGGAGGTTACCGTGGAGTTGTGCCTGGTGAGTGAGACGCTGAGTTACCGGGGATAAAGGAGACACATTCACACACACACATATATATATATATGTACTGTATATAATATATATATATATATATATATATATATATATATATATATATATACAGTAGGTGGTCCTTATATATACACAACAACAATTTTTTTTAGAAGTATTTGTCTCACCCCCCCCCCCCAAACTGTTCCTTTTGGGCCAAAAACCCACTGTGTAAACTTTCATTAACCCTTCTTTGGCGGCGCGCATCACATGTCGAGTGAAAGAAATTTGGACTATGTGGCGGCTCACAACATAAGTCGTGTGGCATTTTCAGCACGTAATGTTGCTGAGAGAGAGAGACAAGTGGTGGCAGGAGAGTAGCGAGCGTATGACTGTTCCAGACCACCGCGGTGGACCAACTGACATGAATCCCACCCTCCTCCACCCTCTCACACTCGCTACATAGTGAATTGTGTGGGGAAAGTACCGAATTACATGGTTTTTGCACTCGTGTTGCGCGGTTGTTGCAAGAAAACTAGCGGTCATACAAGGATCGTTGTGGTGTCATTGGAAAGCTCTGTTTATGCCCTTTCAGGGATAAATACTTGTTTTATGCTCTGGGTCTTATTTAGGCATGAACATTATCACGTAAACACCCCAATTTTGGGTAAAAGCACCCCGCTGGTGGCTACATATTATTTACCGCCTAGGCCGCTCGTTAGGTGTTAAGATATATGAATATTTAGAGGTGGCTTAATGGATCGGAAGTTTCTCATCTATCAAGTTCTTGCACGCATCTGCAAAAACAATTCTTACAAATTATTTGTATTTTCTTATTTGTATTATGTTAAATTAGTTATTTGTATTGTCATTAATTGTGTTCTCTTCATTTCAGATATTATTAGAACAATGGTTATGGCAAAGACAAAGTGTAGTGATTCTATAACACACCATGTAAAGTTTTCATGGAAAAGGTGGCCCATCATCTTGTGCAAGGTGACATTGGAGATACCTTTATGGATTGCACTGTACTGCAGCGATTTAACCAAGGTTAGGTCTCATTCTGGGGTGCCTTCGCTGCACACTGGACTATTATCCAGACTTTGACAACAATTATGGAGAAGAATATGGATAGGTCACGTAGCCCTCGCTGTTAATTTGCAGTCAGTGTGAATTGGGAACGAAACATCCATACCTTTAATGTGTAGATGGCCTTAGCCATCCAGCGGGCATGATGCATAGCTCCAGGAGCAGCAAATCGTGTTCCACGAGGGGGTGGGACACCAAGGAAAAGCATGGTAAGCTCAATCAGCTCCTTGTAATCATCTCTTGGCTATTTCTCCTTCAGTGCCTTTTCCAGGAACTTCAGTGTTTCATCCTTGGTATCAGCAACAGCACTGGCTGCATATTCACCACTGGAGGAGTCTTGAAAGATATGCTGGTCAATTAATTCCCATGTTACTTTGAAACGTTTGAAAAGTTGTATTTCTGGACCAGACGAGAAACCCATGGCCTTATTAAATGCCGCTCCTGCCACAATTTCCAGAATGTGGTGCCGGCATCCAATATGTAAAAGATCATGACCAAGTAGCCTCTCCAGAATCTCACATGCTCCCTTGTGTCGGCCTGTTTTTGAGCTGGTTGTGTCAAAACACATTCCCTGGACTTTCTCCTCAACTTTCCATTCCTTGAGTGCATCATAAACTGCTCGAGCTTGTGCCTCTCCTGACCCAGAAGAGATTTTTGGCATTGCAAGCAGATGAACCTTCCCATTGTTAGACACTAGTACAGGAAGGCGATCAACTTTTTCTGAACCATAAAGGTCTGGAAGAAGTTTGCCATCCCAATGAACAATTAAGGGCAACTGTGGGTCAAAGTTTATAAATCTTTCTGCTTCAGTGTCTTTCCTATGCATCTAACGTTGTAGACGAATGCTTGACCGATTTAAAACCACTGATTGGAGATCATGGCCTAAACTTCGTGCTGTTTCACCAACAATCATTAATGCTGCTCTGTCTGACACCTTGTTTCTGTCCTAAGCTGCTGCAAGGCTTCGAGTAATCACTTGTTTTCGTCTACGCTTCTTTGGATGGGTTTCCTCTTGACTTTGTCCAGCAACTGGTTCCTCTTCTCCTTTATTCTCCCCAGTACTGGAACTGGAGCTGGATGTACTTTCCCAAGTTACCATTCTTTCACGCTCAAGAGTTCCCATTTCGTGTTTCAATTTTCGCTTCCTTTCCTTTTCCTCTCTCTCCTCCTTGTGCATCTCCGTTTTCTGCCAATTCTTGTCCGCTGATGTCATTAATCCTCTCCGTCCTTTTTCCCGTTGAGCAATAAAAAATTGTCTATCTTCATCAATTTTGATCATTGAAAGAGCTTCAGCATGTGCTATGTCAAACAAATCCTGAAAGCAGTCCTTGAATTCATTCTCTTTTCTCATTTGGGTCGCTGTTTGACGGCTTGAATTCTTTGTCAGCCCCTTCCATTTTGTAAACATGGCTTCCACCTTTTTGATGCAATGTTGTTGGTCCCTTATTGGATTTTTTGCTTAATTCCAAAAGTCTGCTACTTTCTCAACAGTCCTAGTAGCTGAGCTGTGAACTGTTTCACCCTGCTGCCGAGGCAAATGTAGGAAAACACCCAAAACTTGTTTGTTTGAGGGTAGTTTTGTACCATTAATATTATCCACATAGTCTTCGATAAAGTACACTTTTTCACGTGTCGTAGAATCAGAATAATTACACTTTGTCTTTTTCATAGCCATTGTTTTAATAATATCTGAAATGAAGAGAACACACTTAATGACATAATACAAATAACCAATTTAACATAATTCAAATAACAAAATTCAAATAATTTGTAAGAATTGTTTTTGCAGATGCATTAAAATGTAAAACTTGCAAACTAAACAAACCAAAATTGGGACAAGGACAATATAAAGTCAAATTAAATTATCAAAATCGTTATGTGGATACAACGCTTACTAAAATTAAAACTATTAAATAAAAGAACACAATCCACCACATAGGGTGTACATTACTACATGAGCAAGTTAATCTGTTTCCCAAGCAAACTAATCGCACATATAACAACGCACTATCGTCACGTTAAAGGAAGTAGTCAAGTTTGGGAAGTCCGGGACGTTCTGGCAAATTTTACTAAACTCTGCATGAATAAAGAAACTAAATGTTAAATGTCAAAATATTATTTAAAATCAAATTTGCAACATGACAAGACATTAACAATAGTACAAAATACAAATATTGATAAGATATCTATACTATTACAAAATAATATATAAAATACAGTACAGCACTCACTAACGATAGTGCTATCGGGTAGGTACCTGTAAGCATAGCATGCCTCAAGTGACCCCTATCAATAACTACCCTACAAATAACCTACATTTATAGCACAAATAAACTAAGGAAATCGCAAAAGTAAGCAATTGATACTATCGACAATGAATACATATAATATAAAGACAAATAATTGCAAAATATGAAGTAACAACAGATTTAAACAAAGAGTACTCTTTTAACAAGAACAATAAATTTAAAAAATCATCAATATTAATATTAATAATAGAAAAAGAAAAAGATAAACAATAAATACAGACAAAAAACAATAAATACAGACAAAAAGTAAGCAGAGGTTATACAAGAAACTTCAAGTTAAAAATGCTTGATTAAAATTATTGATTTCAAATTTTAGAATACAGTCACAATAATTGACCCTAAAAAGATTAAATTTATGGAACAATTTACTTGCCTCAAAACCTCTGTCCACTAAGAGCCTGTATAGTAACCTAGCTCTAGCCCAAAAGTCATCTACTTTAGTGCAGATTTTACAAAATCTTATTAATTGGGAATACAAACAATTATAAGTTATTTTACTATCGATATTACTACTAGGGAAAGGAAAGTTTATTACGTTAAAATTAAAATCATCAACTTTGTGATATACTTTAAGTATGCACTGTTCATTAACAATCTCTATATTTATATCAAGAAAATTTTCAACTTTATAATTTACGTTACATTGTGTGAGGGGAATAGAATTAGGGTAAATAAGTTTAGCAACTTGATTAAAATTTAACAAATTGCAAACAAGAATATCATCAATATATCTACTATTATTACTTAACAGTTTAGCAAGTGCTAATTTTTCGGGGATTTTATTTTTCTTGCTACTGTCAACTAAGTCTTTTATATATTTAAATTCTAAAGCAAGCAAGAATAAGTCTGCAATTAAAGGGCTAGCATTTCCACCCATAGGAATTCCTAATATTTGTTTGAAAATGTACGGGCCGAATCTAACATAAGTATTGAAAAGGAGGAATTTAAGGGCATCTTTAAGTTTAGTTCTATCAAAATATACAGAACTAGTGGGAGTAGAGCTAAGTGATGCATTATTAAAATATGTATAAACATTTATGAAATAATTACCATTCCTAACGAACCTGTCAAAGTGCAAATCTATAATAAAGCAAAGCTCTGAATATACTAAATCTAAAGGCAAATTGGTATACAAAGTTGAAAAGTCGAAGCTATGTACCGAGGTAATTTTCGGCATGGTATTTATTTTATCAATAACTTCTAACGAATTGTCAACACTCCAATAATAGTTAATGCCAGTTCTTCTCATGATGGTATTACAATATCTTTTATGAGTACTTTTAATGTATTTTAAGCAATTTACGACTTGTTCTGATAGAGTTTTAGTGGTAGCAAATTTTGCTCCGGCAATAAAGCGATATTTATAAGGTCTTTTATGAAATTTAGGTAACATGTATAATTTTGCAATGCACTTGTTCTTATCAGAAAGTTTAATATCAAATGTTATATTTTTCTTGGTATGTTCATCGATTAAGTTATCAATATTCAGATTATTTTGAATTTCATAAACAGAAATACCGCAAATATTTTTACGTAATATGTTACCCTTAATACCTAATTCTTTTTTCATGTTTTCAAGATAAAATTTCTTACATGTGAAGCTATAATTATTGCTGGCTTTATCTACTGTAGTGATTACAAAATGTTTATGTAAATTTATTAAATCAGCTTTAAGCTTATTATAATTATAGTCTATAAAATCTGAAAGATTAAATTCATTTTTAAGCGAGAACATTTTATTTCTAATTAACTTAATTAATAATTTAGACCATGCTTCTAGTTCTCTCGCATCGCAGCACGCAATTTTTAACAATTTATCTTTTAATTTATTGACTGAAAAAACAATATCTTTTAAAATTATGTCCCATGTTACTTTATTACTCCCTATTCTAAATTTAAACCCTTTACGACATAGCTCCGCTAATTTGTCGTTTGCAAAATGTTTAACTAGTTCTACATCACCTGTTAATATGTGACATATCGGACTATAAATGAACTTTGCTAGTGCATCACGTCTGCTAGCTGGCATATCCATGACTCTTTCACACACCCATTTATTATTATTGAAAATATCATTATCTGAAAGATTTCCTAAAACTGTATTATAATTACAAATAATAGACCCAACGGTCGTTCATATGAATACACTATTAATGGTTTGAAATCTTTACAACCATCTGGTAACATGGACTTAACTTTCTTTGAATTAATAAGACTGTTAACATTAATTTTGTCTAAAATTTTAGAGGAATAATTTAAAGTGGACTTGACTTTATCTTTAATACGGTTATCTTTGGATTTCTTAGAATTAGCTCTAATATATCCCATAAAAGCAAAGACTATATTCTTAAATTTATTTGTGAAATTATCTTTATTGTTTAGAACATTTTCTATAAAAGGAGCAAAACTTTTCTTTTGTAGGCCTTTCAATGAATCTTTTAATTTTTTAATTCCGAAATTTCGATATAATGAATATAAATTATTAACAATAATTTTAATATCAGACCTGTTTTTCTTTTTATTAAATGTATTTAGTCTTCTATTACCGTGTCTACCAGGTCTTCTGTTTAAAACAGGGAAGTTAAAATATGGGTTATTAAAATCGTTTTTTAATAAATCTTTATACAAAATGTTGCCTACATTTTGTATTTGATTGTTAAGTCCAAATGGATAGATGGTCATTAATTTTCCAATCCAATAATTTTCTCTATCCAAAACATTTTGATTACTTTGAACAATTTCTATAATTTTGTATTTACAATCAAATTTAATACAATCTGTGTTAAAATGCTTATATAGAAGAATCTTGGAATCGATGCCGTTCTTAATTCCTGATCTACACTGATCCAGTAGGCTCTTTCTCTTAAACATTGCTCCGTCTGGAAGAACTTGATAGGTGAGAAACTTCCGATCCATTGAGCCACCTCTAAATATTCATATATCTTATTGAAAGTTACACAGTGGGTTTTTGGCCCAAAAGGAACAGTTTGGGGGGGTTAGACTATTAAAAATCAAAATAAAAAAAATAAGGACCACCCTAGCTGAGTGAGGCTAATTTATTTATATATTTATGAATTTAGGGAACAGATTTTGTTTGATGCAAGTAGAGTTGAATATGACAGCATTTTCACAGTTATTTATTTCCTTACGCATATTTTTAATTTTCATTATAGATTTTCTAGCACTAGGTGGGTGTCCAAAAATTAAATCACCAAGTCTTTCCATAATAATTTAAAATAAAAAACAAATATGGAAAGACTTGGTGATTTAATTAGTTCGGTGCTCTACAGACCCCAGTTTTCCTGTGTTGATCTCTGACCGTTTTGGTGAGGTCGGTCCTCATGGTATTAGTGAGTTGGGCCTATAATTGGGGTTTGGGATTGAGAGGGAACTGTCGTGTGTGGGCCGATCGGCTTTCTGCAGACTCCTATTTTCTTATGTTCTTGTGTTCTTACAAAATGCTTATACTATGTGATAACGTTAATAATTAAAATACACCAAAATTAAGATACATAATTAAACACATACTACTTATTGTTTTTTCTAGCTAAATTAATGAAATCATTATTTACACAGGTATAACCAATTCCCATTAGTTTTCACATTTGTATATGTTTACCCCATTAGTTTGTCGATTTTAAGACCTTTCGCCCCATTTCTTTGTCAATATGAAGACCTTTAGTGCTATTTATGTGTCGACGTTTTTCCTGGCGAACGATAGTGAGCCTGTAATTTTAGAAGAACCGGTCTTCGGCTGGGACATTTTTTTACCGAAAAATGTACAAATTATCTAGAAAGGGGATTTAATGATATTTGTTTTTAAGTTTAATGGAGGTCTTGGGAAGTAACTAAAAGAAAAATAATAAATATATGAAATAATCGCCCAAAAATGTAACCATCTTTCCTTAATATGACTTAGTTTTGTGCAAGTGTTAAGTTTACTGTCGAGCTTTGACAATATATATATATACTGTATATATATGAAGAATATAAAGATTATACCATCATTCCACAGATATTGATGTTATATTGGGGTTGTAATATCAACTTGATAGGTTTTTGGATTATTATTTTCGTTACACTAGGTATACAGTATATACAGTATAAATGTTACGAATCCTTACTGGTAATACTAATATACTGTATATATAATTTATATATATATATATATATATATATATATATATATATATATATATATATATATATATATATATATATATATATTTGTAAGATCAGCTAATTTGTATAAGTAAACCGTAGCATTCATTCGTGGCAATTAAACTAAAAGTTTAATTCAGACACAAGTTCTCTGCAACCTGTTTTATAAATTGTCCTGCCATTGTTCTGATGATGACCCTCTCCCGCTTCTGTGCATCCATGCTTACCTCATATACTTTCTTCTTATGTTTTATTACTTACATAATTATGTGTCTGTCTTCTGCCTTCATTATTTATGTCCCCTTTTCTTATCACCAGTGTATCTTACATTCCTTTCCCTATAATTATGCCTTCTCTTTCCGAGTGTGTCTGTCCTTTGTTCGTTGTATTTCTATACTCGTTCCGTACATGCCTTCCACTTGTGCTAGATATTATCACATAACAGTTAGCACGGTTCGCAACGAGTGTAGATTACTACATGATGCAATGTTTCTTATTTACGCATTTAACCCCTTCCGTACCGGTGACGTAATTTGTAGTTTACTTCAGCTACATTTAGGCGATTTTATGTAGCTTAGCAATGATATATGGTAGCTAAAAGGATTAATTGAGATAGTCTGTAGTTATTTAATGGGTAAACGTATTTCCTAAGCTAAATAAAATCGTCTAATAGTCTCCAGAATATAATGAAAAAGACGTCGCCGTTACAGAAGGGGTAAATATCTCCTTGGAATGGACCAAAAATCCATTGAGGTAATGACTGCTCTTTTTTCTCAATCCGGTATTTTCCTCTCGCTCCTTTTTTCATCAATAGGCCGACCAGCAGCTTCCTGGCACCATTACAGGAAATAAAAGGTTGGAGAACTACATAAATCATGGAACCACTTCTCCCTCCAGCTTTTCCTATTTATTTGTTGTACAGTTGAGGTCATTTACACCTAAGACGCCACCACCATTTAAATGATGTAAAATATAATAGGCTAAAGGAACATACTGCTTAACCCCTTGAGGATTATGACGCATTTCTTTCATATTTGTTTACTGTTATTAGACGATGTTATTCAGATTAGGAAGGTATATGGAAGTCAGGGGTTAAATTCAGACAGTCTTTACCTTTTAACTCCCATAGATCCTTCCTAAGGTGTATAATATCGTCTAATGATAGCCAGAATAAACTGAAAAAATGCGTCATGATCCTAAAGGGGTTAATGTTCTGTAGCTCAATGTTATTTTTCTTATTATAAGGATATACATATTGATTTATTATCACTTTACTTTTTGCTAATTGTTTTTCTTATATTGATGACAATTGTCCATCCATAACTTATTTAACCCCTTTTGTACCACCTACGTCTTTTTAACTTTATTTTGATTACTTTTAGACGATTTTATTCTGCTTTAAAAGGGCCTCCAGCAATTAACAGGTTCGAATTATCTCTTTTACCCATTTTGACTACCACAGATCCTTGTTAAACTGCACAAAATCGTCTAAATATAGCTACATTAAATATAGCTACATTAAATATAGCTACATTAAATATAGCTACATTAAATATAGCTACATTAAATATAGCTACATTAAATATAGCTACATTAAAATATAGCTACATTAAAATATAGCTACATTAAAATATAGCTACATTAAAATATAGCTACATTAAAATATAGCTACATTAAAATATAGCTATATTAAATATAGCTACATTAAAATATAGCTACATTAAAATATAGCTACATTAAAATATAGCTACATTAAAATATAGCTACATTAAAATATAGCTACATTAAAATATAGCTACATTAAAATATAGCTACATTAAAATATAGCTACATTAACATATAACTACATTAAAATATAGCTACATTAAAATATAGCTACATTAAAATATAGCTACATTAAAATATAGCTACATTAAATATAGCTACATTAAAATATAGCTACATTAAATATAGCTACATTAAAATATAGCTACATTAAAATATAGCTACATTAAATATAGCTACATTAAAATATAGCTACATTAAAATATAGCTACATTAAATATAGCTACATTAAAATATAGCTACATTAAATATAGCTACATTAAAATATAGCTACATTAAAATATAGCTACATTAAATATAGCTACATTAAAATATAGCTACATTAAAATATAGCTACATTAAAATATAGCTACATTAAAATATAGCTACATTAAAATATAGCTACATTAAATATAGCTACATTAAAATATAGCTACATTAAATATAGCTACATTAAAATGTAAAAGACGTCGCCGGTAAAGAAGTTGTTAACCCAGTTGGTATACAAATGAATTACAGTGTAATATTAATTTAACATTATAGACTACAGTAGATCTGGACTGGACACGAAAATGGAACTTTGCAGTAAGGGACCCAAAATCGGAGAACGAAGCCCCAAGTTTGAACCTGGAAACCGCGAAATTTTGATATTTTCGCTGTTTCGAGGTTCGAACTTGGGTGTTCGTTCTCCGATTTTGGGTCCCTTACTGCAAAGTTCCATTTTCGTGTCCAGTCCAGATCTACTGTAGTCTATGTTAACATCAATATTCTTCGCAGTATCATGGCTACTGTTAGTCGAGCTATGTACAGTACGTACACCTTTCCTCTAAAGCGGATTTAAGGAGAGATGGGATGTTTATATTTGCTCATTTATGTATCTTTTTAATATGTCATTAGTGTCCTCCCTAGACCTCCATCAAACTTAAATAGCACCTGCCCAAGACCCTCCTTCAAGATATATTTGTACATTTTTCGATAGAAAGATGTCCCGGCTGAAGGCCGGTTTCTCCTAAATTACAGGTTCGCTATTGCTCGCAAGGATAAAATCAACATCTAAATGGCACAAAAGGTCTTAAAATCGCCAAACTAATAGAGCGAAAGTCTTATAATCTCAAAACTAATGGGGCTAAGCATGAGGGAGAAGGGGTTAAAACAAAGCAACTACCTGCCCTTTAATGAATGGTTATGGAGTCGTAACATTGGCTAGACGATAGGAAGTTTACCCTGTCATGGTGTGTGACTATACTCTGTTTCATTTCATCTGGCTGTAGATTGAACCCCCTGGCAGCTAAATTTTCGATACTTAATTTAATGGAACAATATGAAACTCCTATGTGTCTGCATCATAATGGAACAATATGAAACTACTATGTGTCTGCATCATAATGGAACAATATGAAACTCCTATGTGTCTGCATCATAATAAGACCAAGTTTATGTAATTAGCGCCATATTTCTCTACAAAATCTTCACAATAACTGAGAAATCTTGATGAGAACTTTACAATTTACCGTCAGTTGAAAAGAAACAGAGTATAGTTCAGTGGAGGAGAACTATTATCTGTTTCTTTTCAATTGGCGGTAAATTGCAAAGTTCCCATCAAGATTTCTATGGATATTTGGAAATTTTCTTAGTAAAATATGGTGTTAAACTGCTAATTGTATACACTTGGTCTTAATATGATGCAGAGATATAGTGGTATCATATTTTTGGTCCATTAAGGGGAGATTTCCACTTGAGGGATTTTGTTCTACACCCATCATGTTTAGCCCCATTGCTTTTGAGATTTTAAGACGTTCGTTCCGTTAGTTTAGCGATTTTAAGAACTTCGCCCCATTTCTGTCAATTTTAAGACCTTTCGTGCCATTTAGGTGTCGATGTTTTCCTGGTGAGCGATAGCGAGCCTGTAATTTAATAGGAACTGGCCTTCGGCCGGGAAATTTGTCTACCGAAAAATTTACAAATTTATCTTGAAAGGGAGTCTTGGGGGTTTAATTTTAAGTTTGATGGAGGTCTAGGGAACTTACTAAAAACCTCCCCTTAAGTATCGAGAAACTGCTAAGGGATTCAATTTATCGCCAGTTGAAAATAAACAGAATATAGTGGAAGACATTGTAACTCAGGACTAAGATTAATGATCAACCTGTCATTGCGAGTGCAGGGCATTTTGATGTTAAGGAGGGTCACCTGCTTTTTTTCTTTCCTTTTCTCTCTTTCTCTGGCTTGCATCCATTCGACCCCATTCAGCCTACTTTTTTAAGGCGTTTATCCCTCTTCAGGTGTCGATTTCTTCCTGGCGAGCGATAGCGAGCCAGCATTGTACGGAGAAATCCGGCTTCGCCAGAGACATTTTTGTATCGAAAAATGTACACATTTAGCCTGCTGTCAAAAACATTTTAAAACACGCTGGTTCGCTGCCGCTCGCCAGTTAAAAATAGACACCTGGGTTGGGATAAACGTCTCAAAACAGTAGGCTGTATGGATACAACCCCGAGAAAGAGGAGAGAGAGAGAAAATAAAACCGAGATGGGCCCCCTTAACACCTCTTTTATTCTCTTTCTCTCCCTCTCTCTTTGGCTTGTATCCATTCGGCCCCATTCAGCCTACTGTTTTAAGACGTTTACTCCCATCCAGGTGTCAATATTTTCCTGGCGAAGTGTAGCGAGCCAGCATATATATATATATATTTTGCTTTGACAGCAAGCTAAATTTGTAAATTTTTCGATAGAAAAATTTCTACGGCGAAGCCGGATTTCTCCATACAATGCTGGCTCGCTTTCACTCGCCAGGAAGAAATCGACACCTGGATGGGGATAAACTTCTTAAAACAGTTGGCTGAATGGGGCCGAATGGATACAAGCCAGAGAAAGAGAGAAAAGGAGAGAAACAGAAAAAAAGCAGGTGGGTCCCCTTAATGGTTGTGGCCACAGAAAAAACTCAGCGAATGGAAATGGAGGGTTTGCAGTCACGCACAGTGGTGATGTGTCATAGGGGATAACTCATTGGTTGAATTATTACTTTCTTACCCCAAAACAAAATTGTATGGAAACTATGCAGACTCCACTAAGCTGACCATAGACAATGGATGGACTCAGAGGCATATTAACCTTCTCGCTATCCTGTGGACTCGTAGGTTGCCGACTAACGACCCGATGCAGCCCAATATCTGAAGCTGCCTCGCTCAAGTGTTTCAGTGTCTTACCTCCTAGACTCGGACCCTCACTCTCAGAACGCCACATATTGAGCAATGAACTCCCTAGGCATTGCCCCCCTGTAGCATATTTTGAATATGGGAACATTCATACATTGCTATTTAATATGGGAACATTCATACATTGCTATTTAATATGGGAACATTCATACATTGCTATTTAATATGGGAACATTCATACATTGCTATTTAATATGGTAACATTCATACATTGCTATTTAATATGGGAACATTCATACATTGCTATTTAATATGGGAACATTCATACATTGCTATTTAATATGGTAACATTCATACATTGCTATTTAATATGGGAACATTCATACATTGCTATTTAATATGGGAACATTCATACATTGCTATTTAATATGGTAACATTCATACATTGCTATTTAATATGGGAACATTCATACATTGCTATTTAATATGGGAACATTCATACATTGCTATTTAATATGGTAACATTCATACATTGCTATTTAATATGGGAACATTCATACATTGCTATTTAATATGGGAACATTCATACATTTCTATTTAATATGGGAACATTCATACATTGCTATTTAATATGGGAACATTCATACATTGCTATTTAATATGGGAACATTCATACATTGCTATTTAATATGGTAACATTCATACATTGCTATTTAATATGGGAACATTCATACATTGCTATTTAATATGGGAACATTCATACATTGCTATTTAATATGGTAACATTCATACATTGCTATTTAATATGGGAACATTCATACATTGCTATTTAATATGGGAACATTCATACATTGCTATTTAATATGGGAACATTCATACATTGCTATTTAATCAGGGAATAATGAGGGTATTTATTTGGCGTTTCGGTGGGTTTTGTGGTAATGCACTGGTACTAGGTACGGCACAAATTTCATCCCAATAATGTTTCCTATGATGACTGGGAGTTTAAAAATGTATAGCTAGACTGATAACTTCACAATATATACAATATATCCTCTTGAAATATTAATAATAATAAGTCAACACTGTAGTATAGATGTTTACGTAAGCGTTAACAACCTCGTATTGAAATGACGGCGGAGGGACGTGACGTTTATAGAAAGATGGGGCGTTTTTCTGGACCCCTTTCTCTCTCGTGTTAAGCCCCATGCTTTTGAGATTATAAGACGTTCGGTTCGTTAGTTTGACGATTTTAACACCTTTCGCCCCATTTCGTTGTCAATTTTAGGACTTTTCGTGTCATTTAAATTATTTCCTGGCGAGCGAGAGCGAGCCTAAGATTTTAAGAGGAACCGGCCTTCGGCCGGGACATTTTTCTACCGAAAAATGTACAAGTTTAACTTGAAGGGGGGTCTAGGGGGTAATTGTCTAAGTTTGATGGAGGTCTAGCGAGGAAAATAATCAAATACAGGAATAATTTAATTAATAGATAAAAAAAATGGCCCATCTCTCCTTAAAGGCGACTGTACACTCGGATACCATAGTCTCTAGCCCACTCATACAAACTCGTGGACTTCACCTACTTGTAGTTATGGAAGCATATCTCTGGAAACGAATTTATGAATAGAATTGTCTATAAATCAACTACAAAACTATATACAATATATTATTTATTGAACAGCAAGTTATTTCCAAAAAATAATCCGGATAGATATAATTGCATAGAGAAAAACATAATGGATCCACAAATTCTCCTGAGTGGGATAGACTATGGTATCCGAGTGTACCTGAGAGTTGACGTCAAGGTAACCAACACCAACACACGAGTATCTCAGTGAGCGGGACTTGAGAAATATAGAGTTGTGGACTAAGGACGGGTAAAGCCGGTATCACACGAGCACTTTTTCCCTCGACATTTATCCTCAACACTGGTCTGGCAGCTTAGTAGGTTAACATTTAAATATTTCAATCACCTAAATTCATCTATCAACAGTCTAGTTTCCGATAGTCTTGCAAGATATCCCAGAAATGTTGCCAGAAAATGTTTGATCATCAAAATTGTATATATATATATATATATATATATATATATATATATATATATAATAAAAGATGCTTCAATGTATTTGCGGTAGCAAATCTATTAATTGAAACGTGGTGTCCCGTAAGTTCGTCCTTCCTTCATATTCCTAACCCCTTCCGTACCGGCGACGTTTTTAATACTTATTTCTGTCTACTTTTAGACGATTATAATTAGTTTAAAATTTACCTCTAGCAGTTACCAGGCCTCGAACTATTTAACTTAACTCATTTTACTACCACAGGTCCTTCTTAAACTGCGAAATATCGTCTAAATAAAGCTAGAATGAAACTAAAACAAAAATCTCCAGTACAGAAGGGCTTAATCAATTTAGGAGAGATCTTAAGCAGATAATGCTTAGGCCAAGAATCACGTACGGTTATTCTAAAAAACACACAATCAAATCGTCTTGTGTCAGCCAAAGGAGAAATGAAAATATTGTATCACAGGTTAGAAGAGGTTAAGGTTGCCCCAAACATAAAGGAGAGAGAGAGTGAGAGAGGTTATATGTGGGAGTCTACATGTGTGTGTGTGTGTGTATGTGTATGTGTTTGTGTCTGTATGGGTGTGTGCATGTGTGTGTGTGTGTATGTATATGTGGGTGTGTGTGTGTGTTGACCAAGGGGATCGGAAAAGAAAGTGTGAGTGTGTGTTTAAAGGAAGGAACATGTTGAAGTGTGAATGCTTGGGAGAGAGTATAATTTAGTGTATGATTTTGTTTGCGGAAGTTTGCAAGTCAATGAGTGACAGGAAACTATTCAATCGGGATTAACCCCTTCTGTACCGTCGACGTCTGATTAACTTCATTCTAGCTATATTTAGACGATTTTGTGCAGGTTAAGAAGTATCTGTGGTAGTATAAAGAGTTACGTGAGAGTTCGAAGCCTGTTATTTGTTGGAGACCTGGCACACAAGCCACTCTTCCTGTCCGACTCGGGGGCTTGGGCATATGGAGAGCCTCGGATATTGCCTCCCCAGCCTTTATCTCTTCTCTTATCGCGACCAACGACCTTGTAGTGTCCATCCTTTCTTCTCAACCCGGAATGACACTTAATAGGGACGTAGCAGAAGCGATTAACACCTGGAAGGGAAGTACAGGAACAGAGGAGGAGCCTCAGGGTACCTCCAGGAGCAAGCAGAAAGGATGGGATACCATCTCGGCGAAGAAAACTCAAGAAAACCTCCTAACCAATGCAGACCAGGTTGCAAAAGCACGCCTCCAGGCAGCCACCCGTTTGGAGAGTGGCTTGTGGTTACATGCCGTCCCCTTCCCACCTCTTGGAACGCACTTGGATGCTGAAGCGTTCCGGGTTGCCATCGCGCTCAGAGTGGGTGCGGCAGTTTGTCACCCACACACTTGCAAGTGTGGTGGGGGGATGGATGCTCAAGGTCACCATGCCTTGTCATGTAATCACAGCACAGGCCGCCTGCCAAGACACTCTGCACTAAATTATGTCATAAAATGGGCCCTGCAGAGTGCTAACCATGCATCAATCCTTGAACCACATGGACTTCTCAGAGACGACGGCAAACGGCCAGATGGGATGACCACTTTCCCTTACAAGAATGGCCGGCGCCTCATGTGGGACGCCACATGTATTGACACTTTCTCCATAACCAACATCGCCAGAAACGCCGACGAAGCAGGTGAAGTCGCCCGGATAGCAGAGAGTAGGAAGAGAGAAAAATATCAAGCCATCGCCAGAAGTCATCAGTTCGAGCCTCTGGCATTTGAAACTTCAGGAGTCTTCGGCCCTACCACCCTTAAAATGGTGAATGAAATAGGCTGTAAAATCAGAAAAGTTTTAGGAGAACCCCGGGAAACCCTCTGGCTCAAGCAAAGACTAGGGATGGCTATCCTCCGGGGCAATGCCACCAGCGTCATGAGCTCAGTACGACTGGGCCATGCCACTGGGTGAGGCCCGGGCAGGAGTGGTGTATCCGTAGTCTTTCCACGGTAGGGTATAAAAATAAACTTTATTTGACTTTATTTGTTTTTAACATGTTTGATGTACATAAATAGAAGGAGATGTGTCGGATGGTTGAATGCCACAGTTGCTCGCGCGTTTGGGGCTAGCAACACGTATTATGAAAAACATGTATCCTCATACATTCACTGTCTCTCACTTCTCTCACTCCCCCATAATTTGCCGGAGGATAACAGGTTTTTCACAATACGTAGACGGAGGTCTTTAAAAAATAAAAAAATAAATATATATATATATATAAACTCAATAAAATCGTCTATAGGCTATACAGTATATAATAGTTGCCAGAATATAATGCAAAATACGTCGCCGGTACAGAAGGGGTTAAATGATCAAAATATAATGAGTGAAACAAATAAATCCTCCTCATACGCTGCTTCGGAAGCATCGGTAATCAATAATCGAACATAAATTCATGATATTGTGAGCCATCGCTGAGGGGTAAGTTATTGGCTTATTTGGGCTTGTGAGATGCGTGATGGAAGGAACCAGTGGAAGAATTGATTAGCTCGTAACTTTACACAAACGTTCAGTATATTCTCGCTTTCCTTGGGCTCCCTCCCTCTCTCGCTGGAACGTTTTGTGTTCATGTGAAATCATGTGTGTATTTGTGTGTGTGTGTGTGTGTCTTAATTCCACATGGTACCAATATGTGCCCTCATATACACTGAACAATTACATCTGGTTCCCTAGTATTAGAGGTTCAGTATAATTATTGCCTCCCCTCTATTGTAATCAAGTATATTGCCAACATTCTGACGATGATACAATGACTTAGTTTGGAATAATTGCCTCTAACAATCTTTAGGTTGAGGAGGTAGTGCTTGCTTTTTCGGGCTACTTCTTCATTTATTGATATAATGTTGAGTTTCCTTGTTAGAACTCCATCAAGCTAAAAAAAACAAAAACCCATGCCTCCTTTCAAGATATGTTTGTTAATTTTTCGGTAGACAAATTTCTTGGCCGAAGGCCAGTTCCTTAAAAAATTACCCACTCGCTATCGCTCGCCAGGAAAAAATTGACACCTAAACGGCACGAAAGGTTTTAATATTGACAAAGTAATTGGACGAAAGGTCTCAAAATCGCCAAACTAGTGAACGAACATCTTAAAATCGCAAAACTAATGGGTCTAAACATGAGGGAGAAGGGGGTCCAGAAAAAGCGAGTACCTGCACCTTAATACAATCATGAACATATTTTGTGTGATCAATATTTGAGTCAACAGTGAGGCAGGGATTTTTTTAACATAAAGCTATAACGTTCATGTCTGTTTTACGGGTAAGAATTGATAGCTAAGCCAATCGCAATCCCCTCAAAATATATACCAGTATATTAAAGAGGTCATGTGACCTTTCTTAGTAAGTAAAATAACCAGATTAGTAAAGACCACCATAACGAACAAAAAGAAGCAAGTCGACGAAGGGGAGACTAAAGCAAACAACATCCACGTTCAACTAAGACAAGGAAAACGGAGCAAGAAGGAAGAAGGAATAACTCAACCAGAAGTAACAACGAAGGAGATAAGTAACAAGAACAAAAACCACCACAATGCCCAGAATACCTAAATTGCCCCAGATCACCAACAAAGAAGACCGAAATAGAAAATCAAAGCAGAACATACACACCGAGGAAGAAAACTCATCCCCAGCACAGAAGATCAACACGGTAATAAAACCATGTGTGGGAAATAAAACCAAAACCAAACCCACCTCATCTAGCCGCCCAAACATATCCTGTACATCACTACCTTGCACCAGAAGAGACGCCAGAATTGCCACCATCACACCAGATATAACAACCACACCAGGCAAGACCATTACAACATCACAGCAATACCACGAGGCCACCAGAAAGAAAATAGTGTACAGTCAGGGACAGAAGGACCAACATCGACGCACTAGCCAGGGACACTTACGCTTCTCTTCCACCAAGAAGTCGACCTAATCCCCCCATCATACACCCTCCTGGACTTATGACCTTCTGAGCCCCGCACACCTGCCCTGGGACATCTCAGCCAAAGTCGTCACTACCCCGACGAAAACCTGAATAAGGCAAGCAATTCTAGGGCTTCATCTAACTAACATGTTAGCGATCTAGCCCTACAATTACCCTCCCATTCAAGTAAAGCACTGAAACCATGGTGAATGTCTTTCAAGGTCTGAGGAGTTATTTTACCTATTGAGGAATTAATATTATCACATGCCATGGTATAGTGTTTAATAATAAGATCCCTAATAGGCTGCACCTTTGGTATTAGAAGCACAGCCGTCGGACATGTCCCCACCTTACTTCTTTTGCCAAAACCGCACTCTAAAACTATAGAAAGATACTTGCCATGGTAAAGGTCATTCGACTAGTTTAGGACTGTGCGAGATACCACCAATACCAGCACTCGACATATAAAAGTCCTTAATGTATCTTTCCGACGCCATGGTCGAGGACAATTACAATTAAAAGGCTTAAACACCACCCCTGAGTTCTTTGAACCTCTTATAACGGTCCGTGGCAGATCGAATGAAATCAGTAAGTTCATCATCTTACTATCTCCTCGCGTTAGCCCGATACCTTGTCACTGTGGCATGACACTAGAGACATTGTATTAAAGACCCCAAGTCAAGAGTAACGAAACGGAACTTCACCACCGATTAGCATAACGGTCAGGATAGACGAGTACGTCTAGCCCCAGGACATGTTCTAGCTAATTACTCGCGTTAGTCCGATGAAAGTTCCCAATGTCATGACATCAAGGAACTATCATTTAAGACCTAAAACCAGCTATTCCATCTGTATCCCAAACTACTCATCCACACGGCAGGACCACCTAAACGGCCCAACGGAGAACTAGAAGACCAGACAGCTGTTATCTCATCTCAACTCACACCTCAACTTCAAGTGCTAGTCTAGGGGTATTATCGAAAATTCACACACAATGATGCACCTGTGAAATAAGGTGAACTACCTAGAGTGACAGAGTCCCCAAATTGAGACTATTTAATTCCCATCATTGAGACTCTAAATATTTTCCTCGGTGCGTACAAGGATTATTTCTCAGACAGAGTCTAGCATTTTCGACTTTGATTATTATTAATTAGGTTCTTACGAGAGTTCCTATATATTGTGTGAGTAAAGTCGATATAGATACACCTAATAGAACTTTAGTCCCATTGCGGATCCTCGCCTGTGCTCAGCATATTTATGTTTTAACCATTTATTTATGTATAAATATTAGTATTTAATATAAATATTAGCGATTATACAAATAAAGTTATTAAATGTACGCAGTGTTATATGTTACCCTTTGTTTCTTCTGTGTATGTGTTGTGTGATTTTGACTTCTCCAGTTAAGTAGAACCTACCAAATCCTATCTAAACCTGGTAAAAACCCTGGTATAACAGTAAGTATTACTTGACAAAGATATTGTTTATATTTAAGTTCGCCAAGGATGATATCCTCCATAATGTATGATCTATAGATTCTATACAAGTGTTAGAGGTTAAGGCTAAGTGATTATCATGGAATTTGATAGGATAAATTGTGCCCTTTCTTGGTTGGGTTTCATTAATCTGTGGGCAATAAATAATTATACATTTGTATCATATGTTCTTTTTAAAAGTAATGTCCAATGTTCTCTGAAAACCTGAAAATGACCTCCAATGAAAGTTTCAGGGGATGAAAACCCAACTTCAAATTAAGCGTCTGCACTTATTTAAAAAATAGTATATCAGATAATTATGGGGAGTTTTTCGTGTTTTCTGCACCCCCTTCTCTCTCATGTTTAGCCACATTAGTTGTGATATTTTAAGACATTTGGCGAGTTTATGCCCTTTTGCATAATTTCTGTGTCCATACTTAATAACTTACGTACCATTTAGATGTAGATTTGTTCCTACTGAGCGAGAGCGAACCTACAATTTAGGAAGAACTGGATTTTGCCTTTCTGTAGCAAAAACTGTACACATTTATCTTGAAATAATATTTGTTTAGGCTTGATGGAGGTCAAGGGAGAAAACAAAAAAATCTATCTTTTGCCTGACGCCGTGATCCCCGAAGGGGTGGCCACGAATGAAACGCCCCGATGCACCTCTGTCCCCAGTCAGTCAACGTCCCTCCTCCCAACCAGCACCGCCTTCACTCATATACTTCTTAACTCCATCCTTCCACCTCTCACTCGGTCTACCTCTCCCTCTCTGTCCTTCTACCTCACTCTAGTACACTTTCTTAGTAATTCTCTCGCTTTCCATACATTCCACATGGCCGAACCATCTCAAGGCATTCCTTTTCACACTGTCCAGCACATCTACATCCACACCACACCTCTCTCGTACTTCCTCATTCATTTGTCTCTCCTTCCATGTAACTCCGCACGTACTTCTCAAGTAACTCATGTCCACCCCTCTCACTCTTAGTTTGAGTCTCTCCACCAACGTCCATGCTTTGCTCCCATAAGTCAATGTAGGGATTACCACACTGTAATGCAATGACTTCTTTACTTCCACAGTGAGTACCGTCAATATGCAAAGTATACTTGGCATGATCAGTTATTTTTGGGTGGATGATTATTGGTGAGGGAACAGAGATTGAGAGGGACATGGCTTTTCAATCAAAATCTTTAAAATGGGTAAAAATTAAATGTACAGATACATAATGAATATCACAAGATAAACATTTAGTACCATATAATGGACAAATATAGAAGCCTCAACAGGGAGCTGTACACAATTTGGCTTGATGTTACTGAGGCAAGCTGCCATGCCCCCAGTCGACGCCTCAGACATTATTAAGCGGAGATGGGCCGTTTTTTTGTTTTGGTCTATTAATTCATTTATTCCTATAGTTCTTAGTTTCCTCGCTAGACCTCCACCAAGCTTAGAAAAACACTATCTAGAGCCCCCTTTAAAATAAATTTAGAGGGCACTCATAGAAATAACAATGATATCAAAAAATCCTCTTGCTATGTTAAAATACAAGTGTTTCCAAGACATTTTTACTCCTGTGCATTTTTCTTATTTTTGATTTGGAATATGGGAATCAATTGGGAATGAAGTGGCTCGTGCGGCCTATCCGCCCGCAACGCCGGTAACCATAGATGTCCTTTCCGGGCTACTTTGCCCATTACAGGGTAGTTTTGTTCCCTATTTTTATACAGTGCTTACATATTTTTTTATGCATTTTTAAGACTTGTAATTAGTATAAATATATAATACAACCTAGCTTATGACTTTAACTTACAAACTAGAGGTTATTCAAATGATTTTGAAAAGTTTTATATTAATTTAATTATAGAAAAGTACATTATTAGATATAAAAATATTACTTATATATATAATAAAATATGTATACACTACTTACATAACTCTCAAGGGGTGTGGAAGGGTGAGAAGCAGTTTATTGTGTCCGAGAGGCAGAGGGCAACCTGGCAAACAGTGCAAAGCCAATGTGATCGATGGATGTCAACCTTCTTATAGCAGTGCTTGCACGTTTGCCTGTTGTTGACGAATATGGGCAGGTGGGTCTTGGAGTTGTCGAGCTTTTTGTCGAGAGATGGTAGTAAAGCTCGCTGGCCTCGCTTGGGTACTGGCAAAGTCTCGCCGTCCATCGACTGCCTGGTTACCCTGGACCCCATGGACTTTTGGCACCTGGGAAACCTGGATATATCAAGTCTAAATAGCTTGAGCGGCATTGGCATTTCCTTCAACACCGTGCAGTCCCTCTTGTAGAGTATCCAGGCGTTGCAGATGCAGAGATCCAGGGCGTAGCCAAACAGCCGGATGTACCACCTTCGGGCCCTCATAGGTGTCTTGTAGAGGGGGGTTAGCATGTCCGACTTGTCTATCCCGCCCATCTTACTATTATACTCCTCTATGACCTTGGGACAGGGAAATTCCATCTTCTTCTTGGACCTCCTGTCGTACCTCAGGACCATGTCAAGCGGCTCTACACCCTCGCCAGTGGACAGGATCGTCACTATCTTTTTATCTTTCCACGGGCTAGGATTCCCTCGGTGGAACAGAAGTCAGTGGTCCCTCTTGGAGTGCTGGACTTTTCCATGTCCTTGACAAAAGTGAGAGGAGGTTTGCCAATCCTGTTGACTCTTGACATTCCAACGTAACTGCAGCCATAGTGATCCCTCAGGTACTCTACTAAGGCAATGCTGGTGAAGAAGTTGTCAGATTAGATGGCAGATTGCTCCGGGCTCTTGAGGGTCTTGACAAGGACAATGACAGTCTTGGAGCTCATCAGCAAACCGGATTCCTCCTCTGATAGGGCAGTTAGGTGGCAAGGGAAGGTGGGCTCTCCCTGATACATATGTATATCATGGATAAAGCCATCAATGCTGCCCCTGCAGAAGAGTTTAAACCCCCACTTGTCCGGCTTGTTTTGGATGTACTGCCGCAGGTTGCCAGCTCGTGTGCCCTTGTACGCCACCATGACCTCGTTCACTGATTGTGTCGGAGTGGCGCTGTCGTTCAGGAACTGTGCTGTCATGCCATTGTAGATGGGACGTATTTTGTAGAAGCGGTCATTGGAGGCTCGGGCAAGCTCATTGTTGTTGAAGTGGAGTAATGGGCGGATGAGGCGGAAACGCTTGGATTACATAACCTCGGCAACTTGCGGGACCCTGGTCATCACTCCCCAATAATCCTCTATGGCAGGCAGGCTGCAGATACCCATGTAGAGGACTACTCCAATGAACACCGTGAGTTCATGCCTGTCGATGTTGAATGTGGTGTTCACATCCCTCTGGTGGGCATAGAGGTTTGTCTGGTAGACAATATCATCTACCAGATTCATGGGTAACATGTCCTGGAAGTATTCATAGGGTGAGCGAAGGCAGTCAGGTGCAGGGTGCTGGAATTTAGGGAGATAAGGGTAACTGATGTCTTCCTTTTTCCAAACCTTTTGTGGAGCTTCCTTCTTGGACCTCTTTCTAGGCTGCTGAGCAGCCTCCTCCTCCTCCTCCTCCTCGTCGGATCCATGTTCTTCAGAGAGCTCCTGGGGACGCATTGGTGCAAGATTACCTGGAAAAGAAGGGCTAGGTAAGTACTAAAATAATACAGGTAAGGTAAGTATAAGGACAGGTAAGGTAAGTAAAAGTAAGAAAAATAGGTTTATGGTAAGTTGTGCTGGCCCTTTAAATGTGCTGTCATAAAACTAAAGGGACTGTGATGGCATGTTGTGGTGGACATTTATATTCAACGGAATTTAATTAAAGGGACTGTTTAAAAGGGTAAATAGGCATTTACATTGTCCCTACTGCTTGGCATTTAAAATACAATTAATTTAATTAAAGGTACTGTTGTAAAAGGGCCGATAGTAAGTTTTGATGGACATTTAAACAATTAAATGTCCACCATAACAAACTGAAATTTAAATGTCATTCAGTAAGTATACAAAGCATCTGTACTAACCACGCGGTTGAGAAAACTGTTCCTCGTCATCACCTATGGCCGCGGCGTAGTCAGGGTCCTGCACATCATCGTCCTGGGTGTCTTCTTGCTCCTCCTCGAGCTCGATGCCACTATCAGCACTCGACTGGGGCGCTAGCCATCGCTGCCTCCTAGCCCGCTCGGGGTAGAACCGGTTGATTGAATGCTAGAACAACTGAAATAAGAATTAGGCTCAATAATATAAATAACCATCATCACTATCACCATCATTATCACTATCATTAATTATCAAAATAACTGTGAATGTGACTTAGTGCCTCGTGAGGCACATCAAATCTTTATATGAATCATTATATCACCATTACAATGATCAAACATATCACAATGACCATATTTCACCATGCATAATCGCTATCACTATCAGTATCATTGTCAAAATTGCAGTTAGGTGGTGAATGAAGTACTAAAAGACTATAAAAGATACATATTAATCATAGACTTTACATAATATACATCAATGCTATCACAATAGGACATTATCACCATCATTTCTATCACCATAATTTTCGAGAACATTCTTACCCCATGCGGTCGAGGTGGCCCACGCGGGCCAGCTATGGTTGGTGGCGAAACTGCCAATAATCCTGCGCGGGACACACACAACATGGTGCAATCACTATCGTCACTTTCATATCATGCTACACTAATTTGACCTATATCACCTTACACAGCATTTATATATGTATGCTATGTTAGAGTATCATCAACTTACCTCCTATGATTGGGTAGTGGGGGAGTCAGATGTGGGAGTGACTCAACGTGAATGTTGCTGTTATGGAGGCTCGGCGTGGACTGATGCTCCTCTCCCTTCACCACCGCGTCGCTTTCGTGAGTAGATAGTTCTGATTGGCTGAGAATCAAGACGAGGCCTGTTGCTATTGGCTGAAGTCAACCCAAGCCAACTACGTTATCAGATATGTCATCGACAGCCACGTGAAATGACGCGTTTATGTATCCTGCGCAAGGGGAGATGGGCCGTTTTTTTTGGTCTATTAATTCATTTATTTCTATAGTTCTTAGTTTCCTCACTAGGCCTCCACCAAGCTTAGAAAAACACTACCTAGAGCCCCCTTAAAGATATATTTGTAAATATTTTGGGTAGAAAAATGTCCCAGCCAAAGGCCGATCTCTCTTAAAATTTCAGGCTCGCTATCGCTCGTCAGGAAAAAAACGACACCTAAATGGCACTAAAGGTCTTAAAATTGACAGCAAAATGGGGCGAAAGGTATAAAATCGCCAAACTAATGGGCCGAACGTCTTAAAATCTCAAAACTAATGGGGCTATACACAAGGAAGAAAGGGGACCAGAAAAACGGCCCATACCCCCTTTACCCGGGAACGGCGAGAACACTCTTAAGAGGTTTTGGTGGGCAAGGGCGAGGACCCTCTTAGAAAGTAAGGCCTAAAAAAAACTTTTAAAAGGCCCCAGTAGCACTTAAAAAAAGTGAAATGGATATTAAGTGAGATAATTCCTCTCCATACCTCCTATCACTACTCCACATCTGTCAAAATCCCCTTCAATTATCACCGATTTTCCCTGTTTTTCCCTTATTGATTGGTATATTATCGTGTAAACATCTCCAAACCGATCCTAGGCTGTGGTCTTGTGTGTGTCTATGCGTGGGAAAGAGAGAGAGACAGGCCTCAGTCACTCGCCAGGCTTTGCGAGAGGAGGGTGTGGGCCTCCCCTGTCTCTCACCTCATGAATGAACACTCGGCAATAATTCACAATTTTCACCATCCAAACAATATTCCCACTTGTTTCATTGTTGTTACATGTTACTATCTTCATATTAAACGTAAAATAGTCGCATATGAATAGGCAATAACGATATTTATCGTAAAATGACGATTATAGGCGGGAATGGAGCTTAATATTGCCGCCCAGAAGTGTGATGTTCACTACACCCTGCGTGCACTCGCCGGGTTAGAGAAGTTGACACCACTACCAGGAACCATAACATTATCTCCCACCAGTATCACCTCAACACATTATGAAGGAAACTGATATGTACCGTACAGTCGGCCTAATAAGTGACATCTCGGCACCATTTATGTATTGATAATAAATTGGTATCAGCAATATTTACACATGATTTTATTTTTTAGTGAGATATACAACCATATGGTCCTACAGTTACCCACCCTATTCAACATCTGACAGACAATAATACTGCACAGAGCGAGCCAAAGGTAATGACAGCCGAGACATGACTTATTTGGCCAACTGTACCCCCAGCACCACGTACAGTTTGACGCACATATTCCTTAAGGGGAGATGGGCCGTTTTTCTTTACCACTTTCTCCCTCGTGTTTACCCCCATTAGTTTTGAAATGTTAAGACGTTCGGCCCATTAGTTTGACGATTTTAACACCTTTCGCTTTCAATTTTAAGACCTTTCGTGCCATTTAGTAAAAAACAGCCACTATCCCCTTAACCATCCCGATGCTGTTGTGATTTGGGAGCACTGCAACCATCTCCCCAACCCTCCTTCCTCGCTCCACCTCCTACTTTCAATCCCATCTTTCTTCCCTCCCTTCCACTGTTGCAAGGGACTAGAGTTATCGAAAAAGGACTCCAGTCCTGATTTGGGAGCGCTCTTAGCCTATGCCCGAGAGGGAGTAGTTGGAATAAAAAAAAGAAAAAAGAAAAAGACAAAACAAATCTCCTCAGCCCTCCTTCCTCCATCCATCTGCTACCTTCCACCCCATCGTTCCTCCCTCCCTTCCACTGTTACAAGGGACTGCAGTTTTCGAAATGGGGCTCCAGTCCTGACGCTATTCTTGACTTACAATATGCTGGTTTAAGGGGTTAGCGCTTGTTTTATGGTCTATGTATGTATATTTTATTTTTTATTTTTTTTAGTTTCCTCGCTAGACCTCCATCAAGCTTCAAATAACACCCCCTAGACCTCCTTTCAAGACAAATTTGTACATTTTTAGGTAGAAAAATTTCACGGCCGAAGGCCGGTTCCTATACAATTACAGGCTCGCTATCACTTGTTGAGAAAAAAATCGACACATAAAAGTCACGAAAGGTCTTAATATTGACAAAGAAATGGGGCGAAAGGTCTTAAAATCGACAAACTAATGGACAAACGTCTTAAAATCTCAAAACTAATGGGGATAAGCATGAGGAAGAAAGAGTACCAGAAAAACAGCCCATCTCCCCTTAACAAGCCATAAGGATTGATAGCCTCTGAAGTCCTATTTTAGCTTACTAACTAATCCACTGTTGGTAGGAGGAAGACTGAAGGAGGGCGTTGGGGCAGTGGGTACGGATTTGTCAAGCTAAGATTTTGCTGGGATAGTTGAGGAACGGAATATGTGCGACAAACTGTACAATATTAGGAGAGTTGCACCACTAGCGTCAAATATCACTAACATTGGCCCAGGTAATTTTGTTTCGAAAGAACAATATAACCCAGTTTTAGTCATCCTTAAAAGCTACAGACAATAAATAAATCGATAAGTATTTGGTTGAATAACATTACGGAGCAGATAACACTGAAAACGTTGAAAATGTGGCTTTTCATCATTCTAGCACAATTGTATCTTCAAACGCAGTCAATATCGTTGGCCTTTGTATTAGTCGTTTCATTTTTTGGTCGGAAATTGTGAAACGAAAGTGAGGTCGGTGGGAAACTGTGATGGGTGATGGTAGTAATTATCACACACACACACACATGCACGCTCAGACGTACAGTTTTGATTACGGTACAGATCTGTCGGTAGCAACCAGGCGTGTAATAAGTAAATGTCCTATGTTCTTACTTTATCACGTACTAATCTCTACTTTCATACCTTAATGCAAAGGATGGTATTTTGGCTGAAGGACTATAACACAAACAAATGGCAAAATATGGACTAAGACATGGACTACATGAAGTACTGAACACAATAAATAAAACAAAGTGAATATGACAAAAATACAATCGGAAACATATTATCTAAAAGATGTTAGATAATTGCTGTCAAAACACTATATGTATACAAATTATAGCAAGTTCCTAGTATTAATAACATGGGGAACACTAAGAATGACAGTTTGGCGACTGTAAAAACAACAACAACAACAACAACATAATACCAGCAAAGACAGTAGTAATATACGCAAGAATAAATATAATAAGTAGCGTAACGTAGGACGGTGCACATAACGTAGGACGGTGCATATAACGTAGGACGGTGCACATAACGTAGGACGGTGCACATAACGTAGGACGGTGCACATAACGTAGGACGGTGCACATAACGTAGGACGGTGCACATAACGTAGGACGGTGCACATAACGTAGGACGGTGCACATAACAAATAATAACCTAAGAGATTATAGAAAGAGAGAGACAGAAACATATAAATATATACACAAGGTAAACAAAGGATTCTGCCCTCTCTCACCTCGGCCCCTTTACCCGTCCTTAAGCTGGTCTCACACGAGAGCTTTTATAGTCAACATTATATACAGTATATCAATTATATATATATATATATATATATATATATATATGTTAGTAAAGCCAGGTAATAAATTTTCTTTAATACATACGAGGTTGAAAGAAATGGCAATTTCTGCGTTGGAAATTTTATTATTCAAAGTTTCCAGGTCTCTGATGAGTTTTCGCTGGGACCTTCAGATCCTGGACCTTCAGATCCTTCCTTCTGCCAAAAGGCACTACCCTACAGGACCTAACACCCCTCCTCGCCCCCCGGTGCCCTTGACGCAGCCCCCCGCGCTACCTCCTTCAGCTTCGTCTTCTGCAGGCGCCACACAACTTAGGCCACGCCCCTCGACACGCAGCCATCAGCTTCGACCCCACCTACTGACCACCATCCCGCATCCAGTGCGCATGCGTGAAGCGGTTAACCCCCTTCTCTCCTAGTTTACGCTTTCACCAATAGCAGACTTTTGCCCCCTGTTTTCCGCCTCCTCTGATCCTCCACCCTCTATTTATACCCTTCCTGTTTACCTTTTATATCATTCCTTCCTTACTTGATAATGCTGGTTGTCCAGTGAAACGCGTCGTATATCCTGTATCATCATGTACATTTATGTAACCCTGTACCACCATGAATTTTGCTCATCTCCTTCATCTACTTCCTGCCTCCCAGCGAAAACTCATCAGAGAACTGGAAACTTTGAATAATAAAATTTCCAACGCAGAAATTGCCATTTCTTTCAACCTCGTATGTATTAAAGAATATATATATATATATATATATATATATATATATATATATATATATACAGTATATATATATGTATGTATATATATATATATATATATATATATATATATATATATATATATATATATATGCATAATAGAGGTAAGAATAGCTGTGGAAGAAAAGAAGAAAGCATATAGAGAGTGGTTGGGTAGTAGAGGGAATGAAGATTTCGAGAGACAGAAACGAGAAAGGTACGTGGAGAGAAGAGACTGGTGAAGAGAGTAGTGAAGGAAAGTAAGAGAAGAGTAGATGAGGAATTTGGAAGGAATCTGAGTGTAAAATGGAGGGAGAGTAAGAAACTGTTCAGGAAATAAGTTAAGAAAGTTAGGGAAGGTAGTAAGGGAAACAGAAAGGGTGTGAAAGATAAGAATGGGAGAATGCTAGCCGAGAAGCAAGAGAGAGTCGAAAGATGGAGGGAGTACTTCAATGAGTTGCTAAATGTAAGGAATGAAGAGCCAGCAAACATAGATGGATATGGTATGGGAGGGAGAAGATGAGAAGTAATGGAAGAGGAGGTGGGGATCAGGAGGTCAGAAGTGTGGGAAGCCATGAAAAGAGTGAAGTTGGGGAAAGCACCAGGAACAGATGGAGTGTGTGGGGAAATGTTGAGGTATGGTGGTGAGATAGTGATCGAATGGGTATGGAAAATGTGCAAACTAGCATTGGAGAAGGGGAGTGCACCCGATGACTGGAAGACTGGCATAATAGTCCCCCTATATAAGGGCAAAGGGGAAAGAGGAGTGTGTGGTAACCACCGAGGAATATGTCTTCTAAGCGTAGTAGGGAAGGTATACAGTAGGGTAGTGATTGAGAGAGTGAGAGTGAGTATGGAGAAATGGATAGGCGACGAGCAGGCAGGTTTTAGGAAGGGAAGAGGATGTGTAGATCAGATTTTTACCCTGAAATGTGTTGTGGAGACATATCTGGAGAAGAAACAAAAGGTGTATGTTGCCTTTATGGACTTGGAGAAGGCCTATGACAGAGTGGATAGAGAAGGTTTGTGGAAAGTACTTAGAATATACGGAGTAGATGGCAAGTTGCTGAAAGCAGTGAAGAGCATGTATGAGGGTGCTAAGGCGGCAGTACGTGTGGAGAGTGAGCAGAGCGAGTTGTTTGACCTGAATGTTGGTTTGAAACAGGGGTGTGTGATGTTCCCATGGTTGTTTACTTTATATATGGATGGAGTCATGAAAGAAATACTATCAAGAGCAGTGGATGTTGGTGTATCGCTGAAAAGGGAGGGAATTGAGTGGAAGCTACCTATACTGCTGTTTGTGGATGATACAGTTCTGATGAGTGATAATGAATGGGAGTTGCAGGGTCTGGTAAATGAGTTTGGAACAGTGTGCGAAAAACGGAATTTGAAGGTAAATGCGGGGAAGAGCAAGGTTATGGTCTTCGAAAGGGGTGAAGTCACAGAGTGTGAGGTGAAGCTGAACGGTCAGGCTATGGAGATTGTCCACTCTTTTAAGTATCTGGGCAGTGTGTTGAGTAAAGATGGGACTATGGATGAAGAAGTGCGGGAGAGGGTACAACAGGGGAAGAGGGTTGTAGGAACGCTGAAAGCAGTAACAAGAAATAGGGTGGTCAGTATGGAAGTGAAGAAGTCCTTGCATGACAGTGTGGTAATCCCGACACTGACTTACGGAAGCGAAACATGGACGTTGGTTGAGAGACTCAGACCGAGAGTGACAGCAATGGAAATGAATTACTTAAGAAGTGCGTGCGGAGTTACATGGAGGGATAGACAGACGAATGAGGAAGTAAGAAGGAGGTATGGTGTGGAGGTAGATGTGCTGGAAAGTGTGAAAAGGAAAACCTTGAGATGGTTCGGCCATATGGAACGTATCGAAAGCGAGAGAATGACTAAGAGGGTATACGAGAGCGAGGTGGAGGGACAGAGAGGGAGAGGTAGACCGAAAGAGAGGTGGAAGGATGGAGTGAGGAAGTATATGAACGAAGGCGGTGCTGGTTGGGGGGAGGGGCGTCGACTGACTGGGGACAGAGGTGTATGGGGGCAGTTCGTTCGTGGCCACCCCTTCGGGGATCATGGCGTCAGGAAATAGATAGATAGATAGAATCTTGGCGAAGCATTAACTGAGTAAGATCCTTCCTAAATTGATTAAAAGTTCCTAATAATAGTCTTGATGATTATATTATGTTTCAGCATACTAAGAAGCTTAACAAGTGGCCACACTGAATTATGATTCTAGAAAATTAAACTAAACACGTCTCTTTCTGTTAGTATAATAATGTGTTGCAAGGTCTATGTGCTCATGAGTATATGACTGAACAATCCCCATCGAAGCAAGTTTACTTAACCCTTAACTGTCGGTGTGCAACTTATGTCGTGTGAAATAAATATGGACTATGTGGCGGTTCACAACTTATGTCGTGCGCAATGTTCACCACATAATGTTGCTGAGAGAGAGAGCTGAGCGATGGGAGGAGCGTAGCAAGCCTATGACCGTCGCCCACCACCGCGGTGGACCAACTGAACTGTATTCTAACTTCCTCCCCCTCTTCTCACTGGCTAAACAGGGAATTATGTAGGGAAATTACCTAATTACAGGGTTTTTGCACTCGTGTTGCACGATCGTTGCAAGAGAACCAGTGGTCGTACAAGGATTGTTCAGGTGTCATTGGAAAGCTCTGTTTACGCCCTTTGAGGGATAGTACTTGTTTTATGCTCTGGGTCTTATTTAGGCATGAAAATTTTCACATAAACAACCCTATTTAGGGTAAAAAAAAAAACACTGGGCGCTACGGTCAAATAGACCACCTAGCCTGCAAAATAAGGATTAAACATGTACTATGTATATATCTATATACGGTATATATATATATATATATATATATATATATATATATATATATATATATATATATATATATATTATCTGATTCAGATAATTATATATATATTTATTATTATTATTATTTATATATATATATATATATATATATATATATATATATATATATTTACATTGCAGAAGAATCACCACGTATCTGTGTATTTTGCTAAGGCATTTGATAAATGTGACCATGGTATAATAGCCCACAAACTGAAAGCAAAAGGTATAACTGGGAAAATCGGACGGTGGATATACAATTTCCTCGTAAACCGAAAACAATCGGTAGCAGTAAACCAAGTCACTTCTGAGCCTTCGGATGTCAAAAGCTCAGTGCCCCAAGGAACAGTGCTAGCGCCCCTTCTGTTCCTCATACTAATTTGCGACATAGATACCAACACCAGACACAGTACGGTGTCGTCTTTTGCTGATGACACAAAATTAAGCAAGATAGTAACACACAAGAGGACACGGGCCGACTGCAGGAAGACATGAATGTAGTGTTCCAGTGGACCAGGGAAAACAACATGCAATTCATGAGGACAAATTCCAATTAATACGGTACGGAGATAATAATGGTGTTAAAGAAATTACAAATTACTTAACAGAATCTAACCACATAATGGAACGGAAAGACAGTGTGAAAGACCTTGGGGTATTAATGTCTGAAAATATGGGTTTCAAAGTACATAACCAGGTCAAAGTGGCGGCTGCGAAACGTCTAACGGGTTGGATTCTGCGTACTTTTAAAACACGCGGTGAATTGCCTATGATAACGCTCTTCAAATCTCTAGTGCTACCGCTGCTTGAATACTGTAGCGTATTAACATCCCCATACAAAGCAGGTGAAATAAATGACGTAGAGAGTCTACAAAGAAATTTCACTTCGCATATAAGTTCGATAAAACATCTACACTATTGGGAACGTTTAAGAGCACTGAATCTGTACTCACTGGAACGTAGAAGAGAACGTTACCTAATAATATACACGTGGAAAATCGCAGAGGGTTTAGTACCAAACCTACATACTCCGATAGTCATGAAATTCAGTGATAGGAGAGGCTGGGAATGCGAAATCCCCCGAATGAATAACAGGGGAGCTATGGGCTCTCTGCGAGAGGGCTGGTTATCACACAGAGGCCCACGTCTCTTCAACAAACTCCCACGGTGAGTAAGAGACATGAGGGACTTCTCGTTAGACAACTTCAAGAGAGCCCTAGATGTCGAACTGCAAAAAGTGCCAGACGAGCTCATCCTCGCAAGGGAGCGAGCTGTCGCTTCAAACAGTCTACTGCACCAAATCACCACCCATAACGAGGGGCGTCGCGCTCCTTGGTGCCGCTAGAGGAGCGGCGAAAACATCCAAAGGTATCCAAAGGTAAGGTATGTCAGAGGCCAAATTTATCAGTAAATATATATTTTTTTTTTCCTTCTATATTCCAACTACTCCCTCTCGGGCATAGGCTGAGAGCCTGCACACTCAACCGATGAACACGGTGAATCCCGTGAGGTCTTGTTCCAGTCTAGGGAGTGAGACATGCGAAGCACCCCTGCCCGAAGCATCCACATCTCTGAAGCTGCTCCGCCTCCGTTCTTCACCGTTTCATTCCCCAGACTCGGACCCTCACTCTCAGAACGGCACCTATTGAGCAATTAACTCATTAGGCATTGCTCCACTGTAGCATATTTTGAATATGGGAATATTCATACAATGCTATTTAATCAGGAAACAATGAGGGTATTTTTTTGGCATTGTGGTGTGCTGTGGTTGTGCACTGAAACTAGGTACAGCACAAATTCCATCCCAATAATATCTTCCCATTGACATATTGGGATTACAACCCGGGTCCATTGGATTACCAGTCCAGTGGCAAGACCACTCTGCCACACCTCCCCTAAATAAATGGTTTGTGGTTGATATATCTATTTTATTTATTTGTATGTTTGTTGTTCTGCCTAGCACTCCACATTCCAACATTCCAATACCCATATCGCACCATTGTCGACCCGCAAGTTAAGGGGAGAGGGGCCATTTTTTTTTTTTTCTATAAATGTATTTATTCCCCTGTCTTATTTTCCTCGCTAGACCTCCATCAAGCTTAAAAGAAAAGAAAAAAAACGAGAACCCCCTTCAAGATAAATTTGTACAGTTTTCGGTAGAAAAACGTACCGGCCAAATAAAAAATTCAGACTCGCTGTCGCTCGCCAGGAAAAAATCGACACCTAAATGGCACGGACGGTCGTCAAATTGATAATGAAATGGGACGAAAGGTGTTAAAATCGCCAAACTAATGGGCCAAACGCCTTATAATTTCCAAAGAAATGAAACTGTGGCTTCACCCCTTATGAAGACCATAACCTTGCTCTTCCCCACATTTACCTTCAGATTCCGTTTTTCGCACACTATTCCAAACGCATTTACCAGACCCTGCAACTCCCATTTATTATCGCTCATCAGAACTGTACCATCAGCAAACAGCAGTACAGGCAGCTTCCACTCTTTCCCTCCCTTATCAGCGATACACCAACATCCACTGCTCTTCCTTGTATTTCTTTCATGACTCCATCCTTATAAACAGTAAACAACCACGGGGACATCACACATCCCTGTTTCAACCCAACATTCAGGTCAAAGAACTCGCTCTGCTCATTCTCCACACGTACTGCCGCCTTTGCACCCTCATATATGCTCTTCACTGCTTTCAGCAACTTGCCATCTACTCCGTATATTCTAAGTAGTTTCCACATGCCTTCTAAATCCACTCTGTCATAGGCCTTCTCCAATTCCATTAAGGCAACATACACCTTTTGTTGCTTCTCCAGATATCTCTCCACAAGACAATTCAGGGTAAAATTCTGATCTACACATCCTCTTACCGTCCTAAAACCTCCCTGCTCGTCACCTTTCCATTTCTCCGTTCTCACTCTCACTCTCTCAATCACTACCCTACTGTACACCTTCCCTACTACGCTTAAAAGACATATTCCTCGGTGATTACCACACACTCCTCTTTCCCCTTTACCCTTATATAGGGGGACTATTATGCCTGTCTTCCAGTCATGAAGTGCACTCCCTTTCTCCCCTGCTAGGTTGCACATTTTCCATACCCATTCGATCACTATCTCACCACCATAACTCAACATTACCCCACACACTCCATCAGTTCCTGGTGCTTTCCCCTACTTCACTCTTTTCATGGCTTCCCACACTTCTGACTTGCTGATCCCCACCACCTCCTCCACTACTTCTTTTCTTCGCCCTCCTATACCCCATCCAACTATATTTGCTGGCGCTTCATTCCCTACATTTAGCAACTCGTTGAAGTACTCCCTCCATCTTTCGACTCTCTCTTGCTTCTCGGCGAGCATTCTCCCATTCTTATCTTTCACACCCTTACTGTTTCCCTTGCTTTATTGACTTCTTTCCAGAACAGTTTCTTACACTCCCTCCATTATACACACAGATTCCTTCCAAATTCCTTATCTACTCTTCTCTTACTTTCCTTCACTACTCTCTTCACCAGTCTCTTTCTCTCCACGTACCTTTCTCGTTTCTGGCTCTCCAAATCTTCATTTCCTCTACTACTCAACCACTCTCTATATGCTTTCTTCTTGTCTTCCATTGCTATTTTTACCTCTTCTGTCCACCATGCTGTACATTTTACTTCCCTCCCTCTTCTCCTTACTCCACACACCTCCTCACATGCTGCACAGATCTCTTCCTTAAACACCTTGCTAATCTCCTCCACTTCCTCCATATCTTCCAGGTCGAACCCACCTAGTCGTCTTTCTACTGCTCTCCTGTACTCTTCCCTGATGTCCTCCTCCTGTAGCCTCTCCACCCTCCTCACCATTCCACCTTCCTCTTGCTTCCCTTCAGCTCTCCTCACCCACTTCTTTTGTATTCTAATTTTAGCTACTACTACATAATGATCAGAAAGGCCCCCTCCAATACCCCTATACACCCTAGCATCCACCACAAATGTCTTCATTCCTTCATCCACACATATACAGTATAATCAATCAGTGCCTTTAGTTCCACCACTGTCTTATCCTTATCTTTCATCTTCCACACCACTTTCCATGTGTACCTGTGTATCATTCTGTGCGAGGAAACTAAAAAAACATAAATTAATGAATACAAAGACCAAAAAAGCAGCACCAGCCCCATAAGGTTGCTCAAACATAAAGGAAGGTTATGTGAATCCAAGATCAGGAGCAATCTTCTTAAAAGGCTTCAGGTTTTATAACTGAGCCAAGAATTCTACAGTGGAAGAAAGTGCTTGTATGTGTGTATGGGTGTGCGTGTGTGTCTGTGTGTGTGTGGGTATATATGTGTGTGTGTGTGTGTGTGTGTGTGTGTGACGACCAAGGAGATAAGAAGAAACTGTGAGTGTGTGTTTGAGTGAAGGAGTATGTTAAAGTGTGAATACTTGTTTGATAGTATATGTCTATGAGTTTGATGCGAAAGTTTGCAAATCAATGAGTGATAGGAACCTATCAATCGAGATTAACCCCATCTGTACCGGCGACGTCTTTTTAACTTTATTCTAGCTATATTTAGACGATTTTGTGCAAGTTAAGAAGGATTTGTAGTAGTATAAAAGGCTACATGAGAGTTCACGGCCTGTTCATTGCTGGAGATCATTTATAAACTCAATAAAATCGTTTAATGGTTGCCAGAATATAATGCAAAATACGTCGCCGGTACAGAAGGGGTTAAATGATCAAAATATAATGAGTGAAACAAATAAATCCTCCTCATACGCTGCCTCTGAAACATCGGTAATCAATAATCGAACATAAATTGATGATATTGTGAGCCATCGCTGAGGAGTAAGTTATTGGCTTATTTTGGCTTTTGAGATGCGTGATGGAAGGAACCAGTGTAAGAATTGATTAGCTCGTAACTTTACACAAACGTTCAATATATTCTCGCTTACTTTGGGCTCCCTCCCTCTCTCGCTGGAACGTTTTGTGTTCACGTGAAATCGTAAATATAGAAGAAAAAAAATCTACATTATATTGATTTATGAATATATACAAAGATGTTCAAGGTCATGACCTCTTTCTTGATATAAAATTATTGCTACATAGAGTCAGGTTTACAAATGTATGGATCTTCTATATACTTCTTTCGTCTTTATAATGTGAAGAACGCCATCAGAATACAGCAGTACCTCTAATTGTGTGTAATTATATGGTAGGAGGAGGATATGTGCACCAGCCGAACAGGGCGGTACTCCAAGGGAATGCTACAGGTGGTTGATAAGGAAATCTGGAACTCCTGTTTCACCACTTGGCCTCCCTTGCTGATCTTTTTCGTGCCTCACCAATACATTTGGTAACCCTGAGGGTGGATAGAGAGATGAGGAAGAGTGTTCTCAGAGTGCAGAGTCAAGAATATTGACGTAAATAGAGAAGGGTGTAACTTGCATCTACTATGTATAAGAATTAAATTAAGAGGAGATGGGCCGTTTGTCTGGTCCTTCGTCTCCCTCATGCTTAGCCCCATTAGTTTTCAGATGTTATGATGTTTACCCCATTAGTTTGTCGATTTTAAAACATTTCGCCCAATTTCTTCGTCAATATTTAGACCTTTCGTACTATTTAGGTGTCGATTTTTGTTCCTGGTAAACGATAGTGAGCCTTTAATTTTGGAAGAACTTGCCTTCGGCCGGGACATTGTTCTACCGAAAAATGTAAAGAATAATCTAGAAAGGGAATCTAATGGCTCTTTTTTTAAAGTTTGATTGAGGTCTAGGGAGGAAATTAAAAACATATTAAATATATGAAACAATTGACCAAATAATACACCCTTCCCCTTAACCGTAACCAGTAAAGCTAATCTTGAGAATTTTTCAACTAAAAACTTGTTTGTGGCATTTTGTTTATATATTCCCTAACTACATTTACCTAACCAGCTGTTCCTCCCATGAAGCATATACAGTATATTTATATATATATATATATATATATATATATATATATATATATATATATATATATATATATAATTATATATTCAGTATAAGATAACAAAATTTAAAAAAAACAAAAACATATGAACAAAAGGAAAACAAACGAAGAACGGGAGACTAACAATAAACAACTGAAGAAGAGAAAACGTACCAAGAGAGGAAGAAGAAGGAACTAAAGCAAAACCAACAACAATGCAGGCATGAATAACCAGAAAGAAAATAAACACGATGCACCAAATACCAGCCCCCCACATCACCACCAAGAGTAACGTGAGCAAGTATAATAAAACCAACTCACCCACAAAGAAGATAAGGACATCGGCAGCATCAGAAGACACACACATAGTGAAACCACAGGGAAATAATAATACACGGAAGATACAAGACACCCGCCCCGATCACCCGAGAAAACGAGAGAAGACGCAGGAGAAACTAAAACAAAACCAACAACACCAAAGACGGGAATAATAAGAAATAAAATAAACACGATGCCCCGCATACCAAAATTACCCCACATCACCGGCGAGAAGAACGAGAGCAAGACTAATCAACTCGAGACATACACCAAGAATATAAGGACATCAACAACACCAAAAGACACACGAATAGTGAGACCACGTGTACGGAATCACCACCAGCATACTACAAATAATACCCGCACTTATAAACCAGTTACCACTTCTTCCACGCCCTCTACGAACAACGAACGGGATGCCAGAATTGCCACCATAACACCAGAGTTTCCATCAACACCATGAACAACTATCAACATAACACCACCAAAATAGGAGGCTCCCAGGAAGAGAATAATATTCATCCAGGGACAGAATGACCAACATCACCATCAGAGGAGAAGCCACTTACGCCCTACTTCCATCCAAAGGCCGAATCACCTGCCCGCGAACTTCTAGTGGCCCCTCCTAATCTCCATAGATCTGCCCCTACTGGGCTTATGACCTTTTGACCCCCGCACACCTACCCCGGGACATCTCAGCCAAAGTCATCACTACTCCGACGAAACCTGAACTAGGCAAGCAATTCTAGGGCTTCATACAACTGGCATACTAGAGGTGAAGCTCTACAATTACCCTCCCATTCAAGTAAGGATTGAAGGCATGCCGAACATCCCAAAAGGTCTGAGGAGTTCTTTTCCTTATTGAGGAATTGTTGTTATACGTACCATGGTATAGTCATAACATTAAAATCCACAATAGGCTGCACTTTTAATATTAGAAGTATACCTTACGGACATAATTATCCCAAATTTACTTCTCTTATTAAATACGCACTCTACAAACTACCGAAGGATACTTGACATGGCAAGGTCATTCGACTAGTTTCAGGGATTTGCGAGACACTGTAACTGGCTCTCAGCATATAGAAGTCCTTAGTGCATCTGTCCAACAACATGTTAGCATACACTTGCAATTAAAAGGTTTAAACACTGCCCTGAGTTCTTTGAACCTTTTATAAAGGTCAGTTGGCAGATCGAGGAACATAGTAATGGTCATGATCTTATTATTTACTCGCTTTACCCTGACATATTGTCACTGTGTCATGACATTTGAGACATCATATTAAAGACCCCACACCAAGATTACCTGAATGGAACTTCATCACCGATTAGTATAACGGTCAGGATAGTCGAGTAACTCTAGGTCTATGCTAAACACACTCGCGTTCGTTCGATGCATGTGCCCAGTGTTATGACATTAAGGAGCTTCATTTAAGTCCCCAAGCCAACTAATCCAACTGTAACTTAAACAACTGATCCACACGACAGGCCAACCTGGACGGCCCAACGGAGGCTCAGACGACCCCAGCTGTTACCTCAACTTATCACTTCTCCAGCTCCAAGTACATATTGACAACCAGTAAATAAGTCGATACCCAGAAACGAGGTAAATAAAGTTAGAGTCCACAAGTATTGACGCTGCCTAAATTCCCAATAGTGCGAAAAGTGTGCAAATAAAGTTGGAGTCCACAAATATCTACTCTACCTAATTCTCACCAGTGCGAAAATGTGCATATAAAGTTAGAGTTCATAATCATCGACTCTAACTAAATCCTCGCCAATAATTATATAAGTGTCTAGATTTGTATAGTGAAGTATTTAACTAGCACCATTATTGTACGACTTACAAGAGTTATTAAATAACCGTTCATGAGTTTATTAAGAGGCAAGCTAAACCGATTGGATACCTGAGCTCCACCCAGATCCTCGACCGTGCTAGGACAGTTCATAGTATTTGTAACCATTGATTCACGTATACCTATTAGTATTGTTAACCTAGGAGTTAGATAAATAAAATACTGTTCATAAATATACTCGGTGTTATATGTATCCTCTATTTGTCTTCTATGCATGTGTTGTATGATTTGGACTTCTCCAGTTAAAATTAAGTAGAACCTATCACATCCAATCTCAAAACCTGGTAAAAACCCTGGTATAACACTATTATATATATATATATATATATATACATATATATATATATATATATATATATATATATATATATATATCTGTATATATATATTATATCTATATATATATATATATATATCTATATATATATATATATATATATATATATATATATATAATTATATATATATAATATAATTATATATATAAATAGATAATTATATATATATATATATATATATATATATATATATATATATATATATACCGGTATATATATATATATATATATATTGTGACGCCTCCCGCCGTTAACAGAATGGTTGCGTGGGGCATTGCAGCTCGCTAGCGCTCGCCAGGATGGGGGGATGGGCTACAGTTGTCCTAGAATGATCTGCTTTATTTTATTAGTGTCGTGTTGCCACAGACAGTCTAGAAATGGTCTTTGTTTTGGTCTGTGACCGCGCCTTATATTTTATATTCGCTATAATATAAATGTTGCTTGTGTGGGAGGCGAGCGGGAGAGGGTGAGGGGGTACACCTGGCAGCGGGGTGAGCTATGACGCGGCTCGCTTGGGCGCTGACGGCGTTGGCGGCCGGGTGGTCAACTAGTCCCTTCCCATCAGGGCCGCGTGTTCTTTACCAGCTCAGAGCTTGCCTGACACGCGTATCGCCTACATCCTTTGCAATTCTGTCCCCCATACTCGCCACTTTGCATACTATTTCTCTCTCTCGACTTCTCCTTTCTCATTCTCTAATCTTTATTAAACTCAACATCCTTCTGGTTTCAGCATAGACGTTCACCGTCGACCAGTCGTATTGTACGCGAAGCTCTCAGATATTTCCCTGTATTAGGTTAAGGAGGTATTATGCTTTATTGAGGTTGGAGAGACGGACTTTTCCGTGTGTGTCCTCTCTCGGGAAGGTTGTAGACCGGTATATGTCTCCCTGGCAAGGTGTTGAGTGATTCTGCTTGGTTATCTAAAGCTAGACTAGGGGTAAGGTTACTGTGTCGTTGTCTCCGATGTGTGCAGTGTTAGCTAAGCCCTCCACGACATCGACAGGTACTGTGGGAGCCTAAGTTGTCTTCGGGTGGGGTTACTTTGCGAGCACAGCGCTGTGGTGTGAGATGGCCATAGCCTATCCCTCACAACATAGTGCTGCCTCTTTGTGTTGACTTCTGAGGGATCGCCAGGATAGAACTGGGTACTAGAGACCTAGATTTATCAAGAGAGCATCCCCGTCATATAACGTAATCGTCATTATACCACCTTCGGACAACGTTAGGCTACGAGCCGCATGCTCGCCCATTGTTGCCCTGCCTTGATACCCCAGCTAGACTTTATTAACTGAGCAGACACTGGTTAGAGATAAGCCCCCATTAGTATATGTATGCAACATTATTATTCACTGCACTTTTGAGCCGAGGTTGTTGTTGAGTTGCACAACCCTAGTAGGCTGTTGCGTTGTGTCATGAAGCATTTCTTTAGTTGTCGAGCAGTACTACCTTTGCGCAGTCTTTATTATTCGCCTGCCTATTATTACTATATGTCCTAGTATTTATTGTGACCCGTATTCTGCATTATAATTGTTCAAGATTCTTTACGAACATCTTCCCAGCATCAGACTTATTTCAGAAGTTTCCAGTTGATGTTGCAGGACTAGCATTGCATTTTGTTTAATACAGGAGTGCCAGTTATTTGAGTATCTACCGTAACGCTAATTAATCACGTTAACTATCTTTTCTTTGTGTAACCTAATCGAGTAATCTTTTACTGTTTGAGAATAGGCTGTTTCATCGAGCGTCAGCCTAGTGTGTGTGCACCAGTTACCGAGTCATAGGATACCTCGTTGTCCAGGCACGACTCAGGGCGGTAATGGTGTTTTGTTTTCCAGTGTTTAAGGCAGGGTTGGATCTAGTGTTACCGTTGTTGCATTTTGCCATTATCTAGTCCAATGTTGAAGAGCCCTGTGTCTTTGAGAACCTGGATCGTAACAAATGGCGACCTAGCTCAGGATCTTGTGAACTAAGAGATAATTGCAGGATTGTTGTGGTCATTTGTTTTATTGAGGAATATAGTGGGCACGTTAATTTTTTTTTGGCAAAGTAGTATAGCACTTGAGAGTCTTCAGACATTTTTGGCAAGTGAATAGTGCTACATAAGAGTTTGGGGTACTTCTCTTCTGAATATTGTGGTGAGAAATTTTTGTGAGCATCATGTATTATACCGGGTTAGAGGAGAATGGAGACACAGTACGTAATGTCGAGACTGAGGAACAACAGTATGATGAAAGGGTTAATCGGGTGAACTGTGAGGAGGATGCTAGGATATTTTTGCAATGGCCTGTTACTGCCGAGCGGTTGGAGGGTATGGATCGGTACGGTCTTCAATGCCTGGCCACAGCTATCTGTCATGCGGTTACTAGCAGGATGACCAAGGATAACTTGATAACGTGTGTACTGGGCAGGGTGACTGGTGAGCGAGATGGGTTGAGTGCTCAGAGCCCTTCGGCCAGGCTTCCCCTACACTTGACTCCCAGCCATCCCAGTAGTTTGCCGACCACGGGTACGCTTCCGCAGATGGGTGGTGACTGGCAGGGTGGGTTGCCCCTGGGGGGACCACCGGTAATTTCAAACATTGTAGCACCTTCACCTCCTCAAGGGTTAACTCCAGAATTATTGCTTCAGCTCGAATTAGCTAAGCTTCAGCAGCAACAAAGGGCATGTGAGCTCCAGCAGCAAATAGAATTAGCCAAGATAGAAGAGAGAAAAACTATCAGTCATGAGCACATAGAGCTAGCAAAAATTCAAGCTGAGTCGACTAGGTACTGTGCCGACATGGACGTAGAGAAGTCGCGAGAAGAGACAACGGGACAGCGACTTGGGGCTGGTAACCGTGTTCATGAGCAGTCTCTCTCGCACTTATTGAAACTTGTTCCGGTGTTTGATGAGAGTGGTGTAACCGAATTTTTCACACGCTTTGAGAAGAAGTGCCAGGAACACCAGTGGCCAGAGAATAAATGGGCAGCACTTGTATCCTCTAGATTAATAGGCAAGGGTCTTAAAGCCTACGATGCGTTGCCTATAGAGTCTTGTATTATCTATGAGGAACTCAAGGAGGCTGTCCTGAGAGCATACGAACTACAACCAGAGACGTACAGGTTGAAGTTCCGGGGTGTTACCAAGGGTCGGGAGAGCACCTTTTTGGAGCATGCCCGGGAGCTGTCCGATGCTTTTGGGAATTGGCTGAGGTCGGAGAAAGCTACTACGTTTGACGACATTAAACAGTTGGTGCTTTTAGAGCAGTTTTTCAAATGCACGGGCGGCGACCTGACGTTAAACCTTAAAGAAAAGCAACCAAAAACTCTACAGGAGGCAGCTGAGATGGCTGACCTCTGGCTATCACTAATTCGTGGGTGCGGGTCTGCCCAGCGTAGTGAGGCAGGTAACAAGGGGCGTGACGCCCCACCCCCCGAGTTAGTGATATACCTTATGCAAACAAGTACAAGAGCCATGATACCAAGACTGACCACAAGACTAGCACCGTCCCATTTAAGAAGGGGCCGGGCCCTTCCCAGTACCAAGGGAAGCCCAAAGGGGAGTTGGAGTGTTATCATTGTCATAAAAAGGGGCACTTTGCAAGAGTTTGTCCTAGCAAACCACCTACAGCAGCTGTGTCTTTGGCCTGCAACATTGGTGTGTCTCCGAAGTCATCTGAGTTTGCCCGGGGCAGTTCATCAGAGGCTGAGGCACAGCCAATGCAGAAGCACCTGGGAGGCTCGAACCCTGCTCAGGATGTTTTTTGCGACCATAGAGGGCGGGGTTGCGTGATGTGGGCGGGGCGCAAGCATGGAGTAGAGGTCTTGCGTGATACAGGTGCTTCCCAGACTCTGATGAAAAACTTGACTGGCTACCCTATAAACGCGGCTCGGGTGGTAGTGGTGCAGGGTATTAATGCAACTCGGTCATACCCGCTGGTGCGGTTGGAGTTGGAGGTGGATGGTGTGGCACGTGAATTGGATGTCGGGATTGTGGAGAAACTGCCAGTGGAGGGCGTCGACCTTCTTCTCGGCAACGACTTTGCAATGCCCGCTTCTGAGGTTCTACCCTTAGTCGTTGCTGAGAGGCCGGCCGACGTGAGTAGGGAAGAGCAAGAGTGGGTCGAGCGGTGCCAGACACAACCCATGGCGTGTGTTGTCACCCGAGCTCGGGCAGCTAAAGTGTCACAGCCTAGTCCTCCGTCTTCAGACCAGTGGAGGAACGATCAACAGGAGGAGGTTAAAGCTGGAGTTGGTTTTAAGAGTTTTGACTCGGCGGCTCTCCTGGGTGATTCAGTATTAGCACCATTACTTAATTCTGGAGTAGCCCCTGGGCCTGTCATCGAGAGTGACGAGGCTGGGCATGACGAGTCTCCACGACAGCAACGTTATGTACATCGAGAGAGACAGAGGGAGCAGCCCAGTATCGGGGAATGTCATGCATTGCTCCGGGAGCAGTTAGATCGCTTGGCACCCTCAGATATACGTCGGTTGCAATTAGAGGACCCTGAGCTCCAAACGTGTGCTAATGGAGCTGTAGAGCTCGACGAGGACGGCAATGCACAGCCAGGAGATTTTTTTTATTTAGAAGGCATCCTCTATAGGCGTTTTCAAGACCCTAAACGTAGTTGGCAAGAGGGGTCCGGAGTAGTGGACCAGTTGGTGGTGCCACGGGAGTGCAGGGATAGCCTACTGAGGTTGGCGCATGACATACCACTGGCAGGACATCTAGGGGTGAGAAAAACGGTGGCGGTTTAGAGAAATTGTTTTGGTGGCCGGGGTTGAAGGGGCAGGTGGTAACCTGGATAGCAAGGTGTCATACGTGCCAGAGGGTTGGAAAACCTAACCAAACAATTCCGAGAGCCCCGTTGCACCCCATTCCTGTCAGTGGACCGCCCTTCAGTAAGGTCATCATTGATATGGTCGGACCCCTAACCCCTACTAGTGCCGGTAATAAATTTCTATTAACTATCATGGATGTGGCCACTCGTTATCCTGATGCATATCCAATGAGAAATGGCACAGCGAAAACTGTTGTCCGGAACCTGCTCTTGTATTGCTCGCGGTATGGTTACCCGCAAGAGGTGCAATCGGACCAAGGCTCTAATTTTACCTCTAATCTGTTCAAGCAAACTATGATTCAGCATGGCATCAGCACTGTCGTCTCTTCTGCGTATCACCCGGAGAGTCAAGGGGTGTTGGAGAGGTGGCACGCCACGCTGAAAAGCATGCTTCGATGTTATTGCGCAGAGAACGGAAAGGATTGGGACCTTGGTCTGCCGTATGTTTTGTTCGCGGCAAGAGAAGTACCTGGAGAGAGTCTCGGTTTCAGTCCGAATGAGCTTGTTTTCGGGCATCAGGTGAGGGGCCCTCTCCACATGGTGAAGGAGATTTGGGAGGGTACCGCTAAGCCATGTTCTATGTTGAGATACGTCCTCGAGAGCAGAGAGAGAATGCTTAGAAGTCTGGAGCTGGCCGGGCGTAATTTGGTGAGTTCGCAGGCCCGTATGAAGGACAGGTACGATACTAAGGCGAAACTCCGGGAGTTTCAGGTAGGTCAAGAGGTGTTGGTCCTGTTGCCTTTGGCAGGTCATCCTCTGGCTGCCAAGTACGCTGGGCCTTATCGGGTGGTGTCAAAGATCTCCGATCTAGATTACCTCGTTGCCACTCCAGACCGGAAGAAGCGTAACCAACTATGCCACATTAATTTGTTGAAGGAGTATGTGAGGCGCCCACCTGAGTCACTAGCTGTCCCTGTGTTGACCTGCTGCGGTCATGGTGGAGAAGGAGAGGGGGGCAGCAATGATCAGGTGGATGATAACTGGGATTGTCATGTCTCGGCTGATCAGTGGGCGGGGAATTCGAGCCAATGTGCGCATGATGCTCTGGCGCACCTGCCGGAGGAACAGCAGGTGGCAGTGCAGCGCCTGTTCGATTCATACCCCACTGTATTTGCCGAGCACCCAGGCCTCACTACTCAAGCGGTGCATGACGTCGATGTAGGAGAGCACCCCCCCTTCAAGTCGATACCTTATCGGGTGCCACCCATTAAACTCCCAGCGCTCAGGGATGAGCTGGAGTATATGCTGGCGAGAGGCTTGATCGAGAAGGAGGCAGTACGGTGGACTTCTCCTGTCACTCTGCAGCCCAAACCTGAAGGAAAAGTTCGGTTCTGCATTGACTTTAGGCGGTTGAACGGGTTGACCCCCACCAATACATATCCTCTTCCCCGGGTGGATGACAGTGTGGATAAGATCGGGAAAGCAAGGTACTTGACCAAGGTAGACCTCGTCAAAGGCTACTGGCAAGTACCACTGTCTGAGCGGGCTAAAGAGGTGTGCGGGTTTGTGGTGGATGGCAGTACTTACCGTTGCAACGTGATGCCATATGGTCTGAAAAATGCACCGGCCACTTTCCAGAGCTTAATGAACGACATCGTAGCAGACATCCCAAACTGTACTGTCTACCTTGATGACGTGATCATTTATGACAACGATTTCCAAAGTCACTGTGAGCACATAGAAGCCTTATTTAGTCAACTTAGTAAAGCAGGCTTGGTGGTTAATCTGGGCAAGTGTGACTTTGTGCAAGCCACGGTGCAGTATCTGGGGTTTGTGGTTGGGTTAGGGCAGGTGAGCCCGCCCCAACAGAAGATACAGGCTATCGACTTGTTCCCCAGGCCGACCACCAAGCGGCAGATCATGAGATTTTTGGGCATGATTGGGTATTACCGCCGCTTTATAAGAGGTTATTCTACTGTGTTAGCTCCTTTGACAGATCTACTAGCTAAAGATAAAAAGTTCCGCTGGGCACCTGAGTGTGAGCAGGCGTTTCGAGTAGTTAAACACCTTTTATGCACTCACCCTATCCTCAGGGCCCCGGACTTTGAACGACCATTTCAGTTGGCGACTGATGCCAGCGGAGTAGGGGCTGGTGCCGTACTTTTGCAGACAGACGAGGAAGGTCTTGAGCATCCAGTCAGTTTCTTTTCAAAGAAATTTAATTCAGCACAGAAAAACTATTCGGTTGTTGAAAAGGAACTGTTGGCAATCGTGTTAGCGCTCAGACACTTTGAGGTCTATGTTCCTGCCTATGGGCCAGTCGTGGTAGTGTATACCGACCACCACCCGCTTAAATTCCCTAATCAATTCCACAACCGGAATATGAGGCTGACCAGATGGTCGCTCATGTTACAAGAGTACAACTTAGACATTCGCCATATTGCCGGTTGTGAGAATGTGATTGCGGACTGTTTGTCGCGGGTGGAGGATCCGGGGTAGGCTACCACAGTATGTTGGTATAGCCTCCTGTCTTGGCTCGCGGTGTATTTTTGCGCTGGTGCTTGTTGGCTCGCGTGTGTAGCATCAGCGTAGGGTCGCAGGGCAGGAGTTGTTGGCTTTGATTAGACGAAAATTAGGCTAAATCTATAGTAGCTGCCAAAAACAACATTAAAATAAAATATGAAAAATTAAATAAAAACTCTTTCTTTTTGATAATTAATTTTAAGATAATATTGTAGCTGAGTACTGAGTGCAGATGATTTTCCCTCAGTAGGCTGTGCTTCTTAAAGCTCGCTCTAGGAGCACAATGTTATGAATTAATGTATTATATTTGGGAAGGGTGATAAGATATTTTTTTATATATAAATGTTGTATTTTTTTGGAGGAGACTGAGCTTGCATTCCATGAGTGGCAGAGTGGTTAGGAGTGGCAGATTCTAGCGACATTCTGTCTGT